>JAJHUR010093631.1:3678-21849 GCA_027495735.1 Lutjanus campechanus | reverse complement strand
TAGAAGAGACAGGATGGAACAGACACACACACACACACACACACACACACACACACACTTTTTCTGTCTGTGTCTCTAAGGAGAAGCTGGCAGTCAAACAGTAAGCTCATTCAGACTCTAAAACACAGTCGGTCTGAGGTGGAAAAAAAGCATCACAGTCAGTGAATGTTCAGCAGCATTGATGACTAAGCAGTTGTTAACAGACACAGAGCAGCTTATTGGCTTATACATGGCGGCCTAACAACCTTATACACTCTTTGATACTCACCAGTGACTTTGGAGACTCTGAAACTCCGTCAAGGAGCAACATGATGTACATCGGTGGTATCAAATGCTAAAGATGCGAGTCACCTCACTGTGTGTTGCTATGCAACCGGAGGGAACTCCTACGAACTGGCTTCTGCTGCTATAGCAGTGCTGTGCATAAAAATATGACACCAACCTAATAATTTATTCTGCACTCAAAGATGCTGTAAATAATTATGAAAAGCATGCAGAGCGCCTCAGGTACAGTTGGTCCTCTTTTTAATCTCAGCATGCAGTTTGAGTTTGTAGCAAAATTCAACACAAAAACACACTTCATGCTCTGTGACAGTCCCAGAAAATACATAACGATAAACATCACGCTACACTGTAGCAGTCAGAACTGAATGAATAACAGAGTTCCTCAAGCATGGTTGTTAAGTGGTTTAATATAGCAGCTGGAATAAATGAGAGCAGCTGTAATCAGCAGAAAACTGGAGCCTGAGGAGAAATGAAGAATGGTGGGACGGTTATCTTCATCATTTCGGCACACTACAGATTCACTCACATTAGGAAAATGGCCTCATTTTGTGTCTGTCACAGAAATATGTTGAATGTTGTCGCAGTCTTTCCAGCCTTTACTGATTGCTTGATGACACACGGCAAAGCTTTATTTAGGAGCTGCTGTAAAATTATTACAATCACTAATATGCCAGTTGTCTTATTATTGTTCCAGTAGATCGTTTTGAAAAGCTATTTCTAATTAACTTTAAATGTTGTCAGTAATGTTCAGTTTGTGATCTGTTTCAGTGTAGTGAAATGATGGCTGGCTTCACTGCGTGCTCCTGCAGGAGGACATGTGAGACTGTGTCCTCCAGTGGCAGACAGATTATCTGCCGCTGTTCTTTTAATATTAATTGTTTCTCCTCTCGTGGGAAAAGCTCGGTCGAGATGAACAGGGGGAGGTTGATACAGTATCACTTACAGCAGGGTAATATGTGCAATCCAGCACTCCAGCCCTGAAACAACGTTGAGTTAAAACGATTAATCGGGTAGTCAATTGGCAAAAGAATATTTTGCAATTATTCTAATTATTGATTAATTAAAAAATCAAGACATTTTTCAAGCTAAAGTAACAAACATGTTCATGTCCCATCTTCACAAATATTTAAATTGTTTGCTTTTCTTAGTTTTATGTGACAGTAAACTGAATATTAATACTGGATTCTTTATTTATTGGCTTATATAACAGGGGCAGAGCACACTAATAAACATTGCTATAAATGTGCTACAGTTATGCAAGAGGCTGTTTTTTTACCTGTATTCCTTGAACAGATGTTACAAAGTCACCCTAAAAAAGAATATTAGATTAAAGTTATTCAGATCATTTACCAGCATGCAGAGCAATAATAAAATGTTAATGTAATATAGAATATTAATAAATATCATACAGGACATTATACTAAATTGTCAGGTACTATTTAGAACATGCAACATACAAGGATAGGCACGCCATATTTATTTGTACTGTAGCACCTTTCAACAACAAAATAAAATAGAATAAGACAGATCAAGTAATAGAATAAAATTTCAGTGTGGCTACAGTGTAGCACAAGATATGAATAAATAGTGTGAAATGTAACAGTGGCAAAGAAAAGTCTTAAGACTTGATTTAAAAGAACTGAGAGAGGGAGGAAAACTGCAGGTTTCTTCCGGGTGCAAACTGCTTCAGTGCTTCTCCATGTTTAGTTTTGAATCTGGAGACATTAAACAGACCAGTCTCAGATGATCTGAGAGGTCTGGATGGTTCATAACATAGCAGCAGATCAGAAATGTATTTCACCCCTGAACCATTCATTGATTTATTAAGTAACTGTATTTTAAAATCAATATTTTGATAAACCAGTCTGCAGCCAGTGTGAAGATCCGAGACCTGAAGTCAATGTGGTCCACACTCCTGGTCTGAGTCCTTTAATTTCTCTTATATTCTGACAGGCTGATTTTGTTTTTGTCTAAATGTGGATGTTAACATTTAGTTCCATGATAGTTTGGCCTGGTTTGTGGTCTTTGATGTCAGTGACTGAGGCTGAGAATTTGCTTTTAATCATTCTTCTTTCTGTCCAAAGACAATCTTTTGAGTTTTTGTTTTTTTTAAACTATCTTTAGCAATATATCTGCCGAACCTTGTGCCTGTCAGGATGTGAAGAGAACATTAACAAATATGACAAAAATGCTTCCAAAATACTTGCACATTAGATATCCCATTTTTAACTGGAGAACATTTTGGCACATCCCATCATTAATTTGTTGAAAGCACATAAAACAAGACAAGCAAAGCAATGGAATTAGGAACGCTGAAAAAAACTAAACAAGCCAACATTATGCTCTATTATTAGACATTAATTGAAACGTGCAAAGCAGATGACATGCATAGAAATCACATACAGAACAAAATCATTCTGTGTTTTTTTACTTTGCAAAATCTTGGGTAAGTAATCTCAGAATTATACTCATTATCTCCCACCAGGTTCATTTGAAACCTTGATGAAGACCTGCCAAGGTCAAAACTGGTCTTTTTTAAATTGTCATTTTTAATCAAAACCCGTACTGTACACCTGGTCCTCTACACACGAGTGTCTGAAGTTTGCTCTTTTGCACACGTTTGAAGACATCACCTTTGGCTTTTGGACATTTTGATGGGTACTTTTCACAATTGTCTGACATTTTACAGACAAAACCAAAAAACAATTAATGGAGAAAATAATCAGCAAAGTAGGAGATGATTTAAATAATTATTAGTCGCAGCGCTGCAACAAATTTGCTTTGTGAAGCTTATAATGTTCCATTTTGATTGAGATTGTGTTAGAAAGGTGATCATTATGGTAATTTTGTAGCCGTATGTTTTTGCATTACTGTGTCTGATTGTATAATGTTGTGATGTGTGTTGTACTCACCTCATGTGCTGCACAAACAGGGGAAGGGACTAAGTGTTGCAGTGTTGCAGTTGTTTGTATTAGATTGTGCAGGTGTTCATGATCTCTGTATATGAAAAGGGAGGAGAGCAGTGCAGAGAAAACTCTCTACTGTCAGGTTTTCATATCATATTCAGCACACACACACAGTTGCTGCAGTAGGCCTCAACCCTGAGGCTTGATGTATTCCTACAACCAGCTATGATAAAGTCAGAATGCCCCGTGCAGCATGAGAGAGCTGAAGGCTCTGAAGGCACCACAGAACATGGAGGAGTCTTTGCTGTTTGCTGTCACTGTGTCTCCCTCAAAAAACAAGCTCATTTTTCAGCGAACAGTAATCTTGAATGCAAAGTGAAGCTGTCAGGGGGGCAGAGAGGGAGCTCGCCTCATTAACGGCAGTGTCTGAGGGAGAGCAGCGTGTAGTATTAGCCAGGCAAGACTTCTGAAGGCTTTCTAATGAAAAGAAATCAGAGTAAGAATGTGATCTGCAGTACAGCTAAGAATGTGGAGGGTTTGGACTTTAAATTTAGCTTGAAACCTGCAATAAAGATGCCTGTAATCAAGTGTCTGTGTTTTAATACAAATGTTGAAGCACTATGTCTCAAAATATGTCAGAGCACAAGACAGAAGAGTAATTTGTCCGAACCCTGGAGGTACAGATGTCATGTGAGTCAGTTAATTGTTTGGCTCACAGAGAAACACGGCAGCACTGATGCTTTCACACGACACATGACAAATGCATGCAGGGAATACGTTGTATAGAATTTATGTGAAATGTGTTTATAAACAAGACATTTTCTAGAATTTTGCACAGTTGTTGGTAACACTTTAGTTGAAGGGGTGTGCATAAGACTTACATGACACTGTTATAACCATGTCATGACACCTATCATCAGCATGAAGGTATCTTTATGATATTTTATGACTGTTGTGTCAATTATGTAACTTTTATTGCAAACTTCACATTGTTTGTCTTTGTTTTTTCGACATTAATTGAGACATTACCAGTCTGTCTCTGTTATGACAACTTGACATTAACCAATATATCATAACCTGTCCATGTTTTTGTTATGACAACTTGACATGATCCATGACAACATAACCTGTCAACTAAGGCATCTTAAATAGTATCAACTTTGCATTATGACATAATTGACTGAATGACACTTAATGACAAAAACATTCATAAAGGCTCCCTTCATGTTCACGACAGATGTTGTGTAATGGTTATGTTATGTCAGTCTCATGCACACTCCTTCAAATAAAGTGATACACAATCAATACTCTACATGTCTCATCTGCATTGTTACGTACTTTCAGAGCTCATTGCATGTCTGCAGTTATGAAGGCTGTAATGTACAATGCAGCTCTAATAACACTAGCTAAGAGAGAATTATGTTCTTTGTATACCAAACGTACATGCATAGACAGTACAGTCAGATCTCCAGCAGCGATATGAAGTGGCTTATAACAAGAAAGTGTCTCATACAGGACAGATTGTATGGATGTAAGCCCTCAGTTAGAGCAGGATTTATGAGCAGAGGGCTGTTCATGTCTGTCATTAAATGGAAGAAGCTGACATGTGTGTCCTTGAGGCTGTATGAAACGCTTTGAACACAGAGGAAACAGGAAGGATGTTGCAACCAGGCCTTCAGTGTGGACACGTCTCTCCTCTGTTCTTTTATTTTGTTAAGACTGACATGAAAGGTTGAAGTAACCACTGCATGTTATACTGTCAGCAGAGGGACTCTGATTATAAGAGTGTAAGACGCTTGGAGGATATACTGTCAGTACGTGTGTGGTTCCTCAGTGGAGGCCTGATATTGAGACAATGCTGTCATGATTTTTTTCTCCTTTGAGCTGTCAAGCTGTCACAGAGCTGAATGAGTACTGCTGCTGTCTATAGGATGAAATTCCTGTATGCCGAACAAACGTCTGTGCTAGAGCTGAAATGTTAAGCTGATTCATGCTTCAGTCGATGGCCAGAAACCTAATCCGAAACAATTTTGATATTGATTTATGAATTATTCATGTAATCTTAAAGCAAAAATACCAGGAGTTCTCTGCTACCATCTTTTCAATGTGGTTAGTCAGTTTTATATCACTGTAGACTGAATATCTCAGAGTTTTGGACTGTTGGTCGGACAAAAAAGCACTTTGAGGACATTACCTTTAGCTCTAGGGACTTATGATGGATATTTTTGTAACTATTTTCTCATATTGAACATATTTAAGTACTAATTTGTAGCACTTTGCGTTACAACTTGGTATTAACATGTAATAGGGGGTTAATAGCTGATAATAAAGAGGTAATAATTAGTAATACCTTGAAATAGAGACAGGTAGTTTAGCATTTTGCTGCACTGATTCATGGCTGTTGCACAGAAAAGTGCTGCAGTTAACAAGTCACAGCATTTAACACATCATTTGTGCAATATTACCTTGAAACAAAAAGTAATGTTTGGAACATTAGGGAGGATGATTTTTAGCATTATATTATGGTCATTACAAAATTTTCTTTTGATTTTGAAGATATTACACAGACAGGCTACAATACTTTGAAAACATCAGCCTATATTACCTCATTATTATCAGGTTATTGCCTCATTAATAGCACCATAGTAACATGTTTTAATCCAAACATTTGTATATAAATAATTTATTGTTACCATTACTACACTATTAGTTTTGCCTCATTACTAGGGGTGTCATAATTCTCCAAATCCACAATGTGTTTTGACTTTTGATTTTCAGGTCACGATTTGATTCAATTCTTTGATTTAAACTTTATTTTAACACTGATGACTGTGGCATTGTGAGACTATTGAGTCTTGATTTGCAAATATCAACAGATCACTGATTTTATGACCACTGTCATTTACATTTTCAAATTCTTCTTTAAGAAGATCTGAGTCTATGTATCTATAAATCAAATATAACGGCTGTCAAGCTGTGCTGTGTCATCTGTAAGTGTTTATTTATTCTTAGGATGTGCCGGACGCTACAGGTAGGCGGGGATGGAGAGAAAAAAATGCTGGGAGAATCACAAATTCAGCCTTTGATTTGGAGAATTTAAATTGAATGTTTATTTCAATCAATTTTTGATTTAATATTGAAATTCTGACACCTCTTCCCAGACCCAAATATACCCAATTTTAATACCAAGCTACTGTATTACTTTGCCGTTACTTTTGTAATTACACGTTATCATGTAATTATTACTTCTTTATTATCAAACTCTCACCCCGCTGTTACCGTATTTTTACTAAGCTGTAATGTCAAATGCTACCAACTAATTGACTCCCCACCCGACACATTTCCATACATACAGCTGATATTTTTCAGTTGCATTTATGTTGTTCAGAAAATAAGGACAAAACATACCTGTCATCATTACAAACAAACACTGAGGATAAATTCATTTTCCGTGTCTGAAAACCTGACAGCTGAATTTCAGGTGGCCTTTTCTCTTATGTTGAATCAATTTCACATCATGCGTGTTGAAATGTTCTACATCATCGCCTCTCTGTTTTATCTGCGAGTGACTCAGCCATCTGTGATTTGTAACTGGAGTTTAGATTTTGGGAGGAGTGGTCGAGCCACAATGAAATATTTACTTTCCCCTGATTGATCAGAGCCAAGACCTGGATTAGTGGGTTCTTGGGAAACCAGTCATGCTTTTTTTTCCTTATGAGAGGCTTTAAAAATAGAACTATTCATCCTGCATCTCTTTCATCCTTCCTTTTCTCTCACCCTTTCATCCTCGTCATCTCCTCTCGTGTAGCCATACTCCCCACACACCTCCTCACGCTGCCTTCCTCTTTGTGTGTTTGTGTGTAATGCATACAAATGTCTGACATTATGACATGAGGACACAATGTAACATACTGAATCTGTCTTTAAAAAACACACACACACTATCTGGTCTAGGCGTCAAAACAGAATGACACACGGGCAGCTGTCCTTTGTTACAGCAGAGAAAGCTCGTCTTCATACAACAGCCTCATCTTCTTCATGCGGGCCTTTCAGTCAATCATCGCTGCTCTTTAATATTAATGAGGCATAATTTTGAATTAATGGCCAGAGATGATGACAACTGTGAAAGGAGGCTGACCAGTGATTGTAATTAACATTTAAACAGAATCCTTCAGAAGATCATTCCTTATTAATCATGTCTGCTACAGCTGCATGTCTTTGCTACGCTGGACTATTTGTTATGGCTGTTAAGTGGAAGGGAAATGAAACATGGCTGACTTAGCCATTCATTATTTCTCTGAGCGCATGCAGTAGCACTGGGCATGTATTAAGGTCTTCAAAGCCCCATTTTCATTCATTTGATTAAAAAAATGCATCTTAGATTGTTGTTTGCGAGCTGTCAAGGCCTAAATTTAGCAAGACTGGAGTGTATTTTTATTTCCAAGAGCTTAACGGGAGAGGAAGGCTTCAGAATTTAAATGCATATCAGGCAAACAAGCCACTTATTCCAATCTCCTGGGTGAAAGCAGCAGAGATCAGGACCACTATTTGTTGTTTGGGCGCTGAGGGGGAATTTGTGATAAAACTACATGACCTTATTCTTTTTAATCAGCCGCATTGATTGTATCTCAACTGTTGTGTGTTAGTTTTCATGTTATGATTTAGTGAGGTACATTGTTTGCATCAGAGCTTAGCTCGTGTATATAATTCAATACAGACAGATCAATAGAAGTGTGGAACAATATAAAGAAAAGAGACAGGACAGGATCCCCCGGGAGTCTTGGTACGGGTGGAGTGAAGCCAGCAGGCTGGAAACTCCTGAACGTCCTGGAGGAGTCGAATTACAGTGAAATGTAAACCTCTAAGTACTGATTTTGTTTGCTAACAGACATCATCACCTTTTAAGTTGATATGGGTATAGAACTTGCTAGTAAACAGCTGCTGATTTATGCAACCAGCAGTGACAGGGCATCATTATCATTCATTTAGAGTCGTGTTTCTGCATTCCTGATTAATCCTTTTTAGCTCTGTTTTTGGTCTCCACCAACTCCTGAGGGAAATATGTGGTATTTTAGGTGCTAAATCGCCCACTGTTAGTCACTAACTTTGTCTCTGACATTTGGTAATCCCTAGAAACAGATATTTTCGTATGAATGCAGAATTGATATCAAAAATGTTCTGGTTTCTGTGTGTAGTCTGTTTGTAGTCTAAGTATGACCATTCACAAGTGAGTGGGTCTAAATTGCATTCAAGTAAACAGTCCGCATGGAGAGCAAATAAAGTGAAACACACTGGCCGAAATGCAATCCTAGAACCCAATGACTATTGTTTGACAACAATTAAGCTTTTTATTAGCTTTTTAAAAATGTTCTTGCATTCATTAGCCCCCATCTCTATTCTTATGTCTGAAGTTGACAATCAGACCGTAAACAATGGCAGGTGAAGAGGAAGTCTTGGCCCAGATATCCGTGATCTGTTATCCGGATATTTGCTACCTACACCGGAAGCCCTCAAAATATTGGCAGTTACCCCCAGTGGCTAAATTACTATCAAACAACAGCCAGTGGGTTCTGAGATTGGCTCAGATTGGCAGGTGGGGTTTTGTACAGTGGGTTTTTATATCTTTTTGGCTGAAAACAGCTGCCTGGTGGTGCGTGTGGATGTAAACCAGTCTATGAGAGCGGTGAGAGAGAGACAAAACAGTGAAGCTGTGAATCAGGGAGTTAAACAGAAGGCTGAAACTTTAAAACTCCATAAAGCGGAGGGCCAAGGAGCTACAGAGTTTAATTGCAGTTGTCATTTGATACATTGGTAGTTTAAGAATATCAGTTAGAGGCACTTTAAAGTGCAGCATTAATGTAGAACGTAACATAAGTAAACATTTCTGATAAGGACTACTTTAAAAAAGAAGACATGTACTAAGCGGGAAGTTTTACTGCTGTAATGCCAACACTGTTGCCAACTGTATTTGGCAATTACATTGCGCTGTTACTTGTTGCTTATTGGCTGACATATATGCCGATACCGACATATCTGATGCGGCTGATATCTGCTGTTATATCAGCACAGATGATTTATCCATCTAACACTGGTTTTATGTTACAGTAGTTAATCAGAGTCTTTGGTATTCAGTGAAATTACTCATGGTGATTATGTGTCTGTTGGAAGTAAATTAGATTTAATTAATTAATCAATATTTCATTACTGTATTTACTTACCAGACACTCAGTCTGTAGTCAAATACGAGTTCGTAATAATAATAATACGGTGTAATAAGATAGGTGGTGCAATTTTGATCTTTAGATATAAATAGAAAATTTGATGACCTGTAAAATTCTGTGAGTCTCTGATAACAAACATACAGGTAAATTTTAGAGTTTAGATTCTGAGGCTACTTGTGTGATCTTTAAATATAATACACTTAATATCTGCAAGGAATCAATAACGTTACATAACCATGCATTAATCTAAAATAGATTGTCATTTTTATCCTGAAATTGTTGTACAGATTAAACAAACAACAGCTTCCGAGGTGTTAGTGGATGGATTTTGTTACCTTGGGATAGAGCCCGGCTCACAGTTTACAATCTTCATGCTAAGCTAAGCTAATCAGCTGCTCGCACCAGTAATATGGTATCAATCTTCTCACCTAACTTTCCACAAGAAGGCAAAATAAGCATATTTCCCAAAATGCTGCACTATTCTTTTTAAGATTCATACAAAGCTCCTTTCCTTTTTAAAGCTGGACTTGTTTTGGAAAATGTCATTTGTGTGCCGTTGGCTCTGAACAACATCACAGCAAAGTTATGTGTGAGCATTGTTAAGTCTGTTTCTGGATGTTCAGTGTGTGGGTGTGTGTGAGATAGAAACAAAGATAGAGAGAGGAGACAAAACTCTGAGGCACCGTCAGCAAACTGTGAGCATGAGGGTCACAAATATGTGGTTTCCCCTCACCCACGGACATGAATGGGTGTTATGAGGATGGTGTCGATCCAGCGTGGAACCACCGCCGAGTCATTTTGTCTGAATCATGCCCCCAGACTAACAACCTGCATGTTCATCCCCCAGAAAAGATGGCGGTCTGCCTTTTCTCGCTCCCCCGGCGTCCGGGTAAACACGCGGGCATGTTTGTCACCTTGAGGGTTTATTTCTGAGGTGTCGGAGTGAGTCACGCTGTTAGAGCGAGGTGTGTGCGTGTGTGTGTATGTCTGAGTGTGTGTGTTGAAATTAGGATTGACAACAGGAAGCAGCCACATCCCATTTCTCTCCCCTCGTCTGTCAAACCTCCTGTGCTTTCTGCTTCCACATGACTGCAGATTTTCTGTTTGCTGTCTGTTGCTTTAGCCTCTGCAGTGTTTTCTCCTCACAGTCTTTGTGCCCAGTCCCCCCTCTTCTTCTTTGGTTTTTATCAGCTTCACTCTGTTTTTTTCTCTCCTCTTTATTTCTGCTCTTACCCCTTTCTCCTCACATGTCTCCTGGGATCCAGTCAAGATATGTTTTTCCCTTCTCTCTCCCCATCTGCCCACCCTCCAACACATCCATCAGAGTCTCTCGATCAAATTCCTGATTCCCTTCCTTTTCCGTAAGGATGAGTGGTTAGGCTGCCAGGCGGTCTGGTGCATCCGTGCATTTCTTTCTTACACAGAGGAAGAGAAGGAAAGGCTTTCCTGTGTTGCTTCCAACGTGTTCCTCCTCATGGGATCTGTCTCCTGTAAAAACAAAAATCTCATACAGTTGAATAATTCACTAAGACAAATTACAGATGTGTTACAATCTGCATGCCAAAACACAAATGGCCGAATATAAGATACATACAATCCTAGCTCAGCTACTCTATTAATAGCATCTGTGATATACAGTAGCTGTGTGTTATCATACAGGAGGCTGAACTAAAAGCACTGCTCAGCTCATTGTTTCCATTTATTAACTTGAGTAATGAGAGCAAAACTTTGGCTTCAGGCTGCTTAATCATACATCATGTTAGGTAAAGCTCCAATCATTAAATCAAAATAAATGACACCTGGGCTCATTAGTTGTGCACCGTAATGAGATGCATCATGTGTACAGTCAGATAAATCCATTGATCTGCTGAGGCAGTTTGCTAATCCATGTTATTTTGTCATGAGCTCTTCACCACGCAGCTTCTGCCTTCCTTCACATTCAGTGTGTTTCTTTTTTTTAAGCACATGGGAGAAGTTAGCCTTTAGGGCTTTCTGCCAGAAAGCTATTCTTAAGACATAATCTATTTTACAGTCTACTTTAACCCAAACCATGATCCTTTGTTTTGGGCTCGACCAATACTGGATTTTTGGAACCGATGCCAATATTAATGTTAGAGAGTGAGAGAGTTGATTATATTGGCCAATATTCTTTAAATGGAATATAATATATAGAAAATATAATATACATAACATAAACACATTTTTTGCAGTGATACCTAAAGAGTGGTTAACACTTGTGACAAAGATATGTAATGGAGGCAGGATATTTTACACTTTTACACATTTTTAACAATACACTTTGTAGTCCAAAATTATATCAGAGCACTGAAACAGTAAACTTTCCCTGGTGTTTTTAATATTTATTTATAAATATAAACACAAGCATGAGCAAAATAATGCATGTATTAATCCTGAATTAAGGAAAAGGATTGAATATACATAAAATGCTGCCTAAAGACATTAAAAAATGAAAACAATCTGCATTATGTTCCGCAAAGAAAAAAAAAATCATATCAGCACATTGTGACAATATATATACTGATACTGATATAGCTGTGAAAGGCTAATATCGGGTCAATAATAATGGTGAACTGATTTGTCGGTCAGGGTCTACTTTTGTTGCCTAAACTACAACAGAAATCTGAAAATACTACTACTACTAATAATAATAATAATAATAATGATAATAATAATAATAACAATACTAATAATTTGAAAATGAAGATAATAAGTCAATTAATCCTAAAAATAAGCTCTAAATTCTGCTTAAACTATTGGTCCAACACAATCTGGTCCCATTGTGTGCTCTGTCTGTCTTTATACAATATCACCTGACCTCTTACAACCTTTTCTGACAGAAAGAGCCTTTTGGGCAGAAAGTCATGAAGGCTAACTTCTCCTACATACTTTTTTTTGATGTGCATAATAGTCTCAGAAGTATCCTCATCATCATCATCTACAGCTAATCACCAAAAAGCACCTGAAAATTGTTATGTGATCAGACTGCGCAAAGTTCATATTTTTCATCTCTGCAGTCCTGTGTCAGTTATGATGATGACTTTAAACTAGAAAAACCTTTTTTCTGTATTGCACAAAGTTCCACCATCCTTCATTCTTTCCCTTCATTGAGGCAAGGCAGTTTTATTCATACAGCACGTTTCATACGCAAAGGAAATTCAAAGAGCACAGATAGAGTGACACACAAATTTGATTTTTAAAAGGAATTTTAAATCAGAGGTTAAGTTGCAAGTGTAAGATGGAAAACAGTCTGAATTCATGACTATGTTTGTATTACCAACAGATCAATTGATTAGGGCTATCACTCATGAAATTTTAGTAGTTTAGACGATAAGTTGCTCTAGAAATAATTGATATTTAATTATTTAGTTGTATTTTTCTATTCAGTTTATATCACTATTATAGTATAACCCTAATACATTTTACCTTTAAGGCTTTTTAAACAAAAATTAGTGAGGGCAGGTATGATGATATGACATAGCCTAAATAAATCAAAAGAAATTACTGACAATTACAGGTACCAATAATCAAAATTAACAATGTACTATGACCAAAAGAGGCCATATTCATGTTTTCTACAACCATTTAGCAGAAAATTTTAACAAATTTCCAGAAAATTTGCCTTTCCATTCACTACCGTTATGCAAATATTAGAAGTTAAGTGTCTCAAGATAGTTGGTGGCATTAATTAACTGCTCAGGTTCCAGTCAAACCTCAAATGGTGGAAAACGACATGAAAATAGTGATGAAATATGACATTTCTGTTCGTTTCATCCAGCTGTTTTCATACAGGTGAATAGAAATGATTGTAACAATGATGGAAATGATTGCGGTCAGCTCAAATAATTGTAATCAAATGATTATCTGAAAATAGAGAAAGGCCTTACAATATGTAATGTGAAAAGAGGCTCTCAGTGATGAACCCGTGAAGAGTTATCACCCAACTCTGCTGCTCCCTTCAGCTCCGTGAAGGATTTTGGCATTTTGCAGCTCATTGTTTATTTTTTATGGCCCGTAACTTTACTGTTCTGGTTCAGTCTCACTGCTCTCATCAGCATTGTTTCCAGCCACAGCAGGCAGCTGTTTTCAAGAGATAAAGCTCTACAAACTCATAATACTCTACCTACACACAGCATGAAACAGCAGACAGACAAAGTTAGTGACGAGAAGGTGATCTTAGTGGAGCATTTAGCAGCTTAAAGGATAAGTTCGGTTTTTTGACACCTGGACCTTATTGTTAGGATTAAATACGCTCGTAGACTCACCCAGACAATTTTGGTGGAGCTTGGAGCCGTTTTTGAGCAATTTAGATCCATCCGACGGCGTTTTTTCTCATGCCATAGTAGCGGACGGGGCCAGAAATCGAAGCCCCTAAACTAGACATTATCTTCTGCGAAACTCGCTCATTTCACCTACATTTTATAAATGAATGGCCAGTGTTATAGATAGATAGATAGATTGATCGATCCTGGTTTCCTGCACACAGAAAGACAGGCTGGACAGGATATAGGGAATTATAAACAACAGTTTGTGTCAGTGGACGTTTAGCTCAGTCGGTAAAGTACACGATCTATGAATAGAAATCGTTAATTTTATGCGGCTGCTGGTTCGACTCCCATCTCCGGCAAAAATGCCCCCAAAATAACTTCAAAATCATTTTTAAGAAAAGCATTTTTAAAATTATCTTTTGGGGGAATTTTTGCTTTAGTTGACAGGACAGCCAAAGAGTAGACAAGAAACAGATCAGAGAGAGAGGGGATGACACGCAGAAAAAGGCCGGAGGCGGGAGTCGAACCAGCAGCCGCATAAAAGTAAAGATTTCTATTCATGGACCGTGTACTTTATCAACTGAGCTAAATGTCCACTGACACAAACTGAGCTACTTAGGAGTGCCTTTGCTGCTCAGAGTGGGACTTGAGACCAGAGGAAACACGTATTGATGCCCCCCAAAATACGTGTCTCACTACACTCGAAGATTTTTCTGCCATGACAAACCGGGCTGTGGTAGAGACTTTTTTTCATGTCCCGAGAGTCAACTGGCAGACGCAGCTGAAGCCAGCAGGACCGAACGGCCAACTTTTGATAGAGTAAGTAGCCCATACAAATGCAAAAAGGGTATATTTTCTATGAGTGTTTGCTTTATAAGTAAATAACTTGGGTATGATGTCTTTACATTGTAGTTAGAGCGAGTTTCGCAGCAGATAATGTCTAATTTAGGGGCTTCGATTTCTGGCCCCGTCCGCTGCTATGGCATGAGAAAAAACGCCATCGGATGGATCTAAATTGCTCGAAAACGGCTCCGAGCTCCATCAAAATTGTCTGGGTGAGTCTACGAGCGTATTTAATCCTGACAATAAGGTCCAGGTGTCAAAAAAACGAACTTATCCTTTAAGAGATAGATATTTTCCTCAGGAGCTGGCAGAGACCAAAACAGAGATAAAAGAGAGGTAATATTGGATTTAATTCACCAGGTGATCAGGAAAATGCCTTTAAATGGATGCTTTTGCTGCTCTGTGTCTGCTAGATGTGTAAATATGCAACTATTTGTGCGAATGTTCACCATAACAACTTTATATGGTGATAATATCTCAATGTTTATGTGTCCACAGTCTGTATCTTCAGTTGTCCCACAGAGATCCCTGTTGATACACTCCTTCTGATGTTGAAATTCCTTTTTCCTCCTCCAGAAGTGCAGAGGAGAGTTTATAGTGTGATGAGGACGAGATGGATGGAAGAGCTCAGTGCTGAGACTCTTTATGTGTCACACACAAACACACTCAGTCTTCAGTCTTCTCACTCGTTTTCTCTGTAAATTTCCATTCTAAGCAGTGTAATCTCCAGCAGTGTAGACAGAGTATAGTTAAAGGACCTCTTTCAACCACTTTACAACTGATTGTATTTGACTCAAAGCAGATAGAAATCATGTTATCTCACATTGTGAGCAATTACAGACAAACTCTAAACCAGATATATCACAGAAGAGAAGTTACGGCCACTTAATTTATGATATCGTTTACTGATTCACTGGTTGTTTACTCACTGACTCACTGAGAGCACATGTGCTTTCATTTCTCCCCTACGGTCAAACACCTTGACTAATTTTGGAGTTAACTGTGCCAGACGACGAACTATTTATATCTCAGAATGCCCTCGTTCCAAGACAATTTACTGTTAGTCCTTTGGGACGGATTCTGGACGGTGTATTGGTTAGGAGTAGTGGATGTTTGACAGTAGTTGGATGTGCAAGCATTCATCCTGATGGGCAGCTTGCTTTATTTCATGAGCACAAACCTATTTAAACTGGAGGGACACAGATTTTTATGGCCTCATTCCCTGTCTGCGCTGACGGTCTGAACCTTTTAATGGTTCCTTTGGTTTTGTCAAGGTCAGATGTCTGAATTGTCTTGTTAAGCTCTGCTGACTGCATTGTTTAGACAGTAGAGGTTCATGCTGTTTATGAGGACACAAACAGAGATAATATAAAGAAAAAAACAAAACAAAAAGGAGGCTGGAGGACCGGAGGATGTCTGCAGCTTCTGGGAATTGTAGACGTCCCATGTGGAGACAGTTCTGCATTAACAGGCAAGAAAAGAAAAAAGAGCAAGTTCTTTAAAGGGCAGATGAGGGACGTTAGGTCAGGAAAGATATTCAGATTAGAGTTTGAGATCTGTGCCTGAACTCAACGGGACCTGACGGGTTTTGGGTTTGTCAGACCTTATCTCTCGCGTCTTTCATGGGTTCAGGCTGTATAATTATTGTCAGGTTATCAGGGCAGGAATATGCTAATGAGGGTCAAGTTCGGGTCAGTTTTAGACAGCTTGGGCCTTGTCGGGCTCAACTATTCAGGCCTGATTAAAGCTCTAATTCAGTTATAATTTGTCAGGATGTGAAATGTGCAGAAACATTAGTCAGTTGGTCAACAGAATAATCAACAATAATTAGGATAATAACGCTAAACATTTGCTGCTTTCAGCTCCTCAGATGTAAGGATTGGCTGCTTTTCTCTCTTTATATCATGCCAAGTGATACAAACAGTGCATATCTGTGATCTATGGGGTTTTGGACTGTTAGTCGGACCAAAGCAATTGAAGCTTGGAGATAAACATTGGCATATTTCACCTGAATCTGCAACTCCCCTTGGCTTTACAAATCTTTATAGCTCATTTCCCATATGGAAATGAAAGAACAACAACTTTTAAGAATTTTCCATTACCTCTCTTATTAAATATATTATAAAACTTGAAGGTTTCACAGTACTATTTACTAATTTAAGTGTCAACTTTTGCTTTTTTCATTTACTTTTTTCAATTATTTTTTCCATATCATATTAAGAATTAAGTATGAAACAAGTAAATATTATGTATGTTGTTTATTAGTAAAGTCTTAGGTGCTGTAAGTCAGTGTTTCCCAACCCAGGTCCTCAGGGACCCCTGCTCTGCATGTTTTAGATGTTTCCCTGCTCCAACACACCTGATTCAAATGATCAAGGTGTTATCAGGCTTCTGCAGAGGCTTGATGATGAGCTGATCATTTGAATCAGGTGCGTTGAACCAGGGAAACATCTCAAACATGCAGGGCAGGGGTCCCTGAGGACCTGGGTTTGGAAACACTGCTGTAAGTGATTCTGGAGAATGATAGTGGCTGTTGAGTCTCATTCCCAGCTCATCTAATACTGGTGCTTTTGGCACAGGTCAAGCTAAGACCTGGGAATGAGATTTAACAATCAACTATCTTTCTCCAGAATAACTTACAGCACCTTTAAACATTTCAACAATTTGAATAAGTTTGATATTACACATATTTAATAAGGATATTGTATATGGATTTACTGTCATAGTACTTACAGTTACCATATTATATAACTATACAAGTTTCAATGAGAACTATGTCTCAAAAACTGAGGAGATGGTGTTGGACCCTCAGTCAGTGGGGGATCATACTCCACTGTCCATACACAGGGAGGGGATCAAACAGGTCACATCTTATAGGTAACCGGGCATCCACCTGGATAACCCTTTCAGCTGGAGTGATCATGTAGATTTTGTATGTTCTCGTCTACAACAAAGGCTGTATTTTTTACGTAGGTTGAGGGTGTTTGGTGTCAGCCAGAACATCATGTTTTTGTGATGGAGAGTGTCATCAGGTACGGGATGACGGCATGGTTCGGCAATCTCTCCGCACAGTCCAAATCTAAGTTACAGCGCCTGGTACAGACTGCTATGAAGGTGATGGGGAGGACTGAAAAACTCTCCCTTCAGTCCATCTACTCAGGCAGGCGCGGAGGGTATTGTCGGACCTGTCCCACATCCTTCATACAGAATATGAGCTCTTGCCTTCTGACAGAAGGTACAAAATCCCAAAATGCAAATTGAACCGTTTTAAACACTATTTTGTACACACCTCCATCAAAATTTTAAATAATTTTAAATAGTTCTTGAGCTGTGTACCAGGCGCGGCGCCAGATTTCAGTTTTGGGTGGGCCACAGTAACTTTGGGTGGGCCTTTTAATTACAAAAGTTAACACTGTTCGCAACTGGTAATATTACTTTAACAAAAATGACTGGTATAATGCTGTGGAGAGCAACTATCGCTTCTAGTTGGTTATGACACTTTTTAAAGACGGTTTCAGTGGCGATAGAGCTTATTATTTCACCGCAGCAGTTTGTATTTACACAGGATATCTCCTTAGGCCTATATTTTCGCTATGGATCAAGTAGATTTAATGCATCAATTCCTTAAGA
>JAJHUR010093629.1:0-10796 GCA_027495735.1 Lutjanus campechanus | reverse complement strand
ATGCTGATTTGTGGTCAGTAGAGGAAGTGCAACAATAAATAAATATTTAAAGAGATATTCCGACTGCTGGCAGCAGGAAAATAATAATTATTTAATTATTGAAAATTTGAGCATGGGCCGCGGGCCAAAACTAATCGGGCCCCAAATTGGGCAGCCCTGATATAGACAAACCTAGCACAGAGCTGACCGTTCTGCTGGGTGCCACGCTTGCTCGCATGTTATTGGAGCACAGAGCAAAAAGGGACGGGACTTGGGTAATTTATCGACAGAGTTTGCAGTTGCCTCAAGCTTTGTGATACATTTTAGTGTCTTTCAGCTCAATATTTGTTCTTCTGACACACAACTTTAATGTTTTGCAGCACACATGGACATTTTTCCTCTTTTTTTTTGGCTAAATCAGGCAAATGCTTTCAGTGAAAAAACTCAATAAAACCCACTCTGAACTACCAGCTCATCAGCTGGTGAACAAAATTGAGCATTTAGCAGCTAAAGAGCCAGGCTTTTCCCTCAGGAGTTGGTGGAGACCAAAAACAAAATGAAAAGAAGAGTGAATATTGGACTTACATTCATCAGATGGCCAGGACCACGACTCCAAAGGAATAATAATTCTGCTCCATGTCTGTAAATAAGCAACCAACAAGTTAAAACCAAAGGTGATCATATGTCAATGCTATGCTTGCTTATTAAAGGTCCATTATTATGAATATAATATTTATAATTATGTTTTCATTAGTATATGGTCACCTGAAAATAAGAATAGTTGTGTTTTTGTTACCTTAGTATGAGCCTTTTCATCAACAAAGGGGACAGGTCCTCTACCATGTCCACCATGTTGCTGCTGTGTTTCTATAGTTGCCCAAAATGGACAAACCGCACAGACAAGCCACAAATATTAGCTCTAACTTTGACCACCATAGGCTCTTGGGAGGGGAGGGTGTGACGACATGTCTGCAATCTGCTCAAAGCTAACTACTAGGTGCCATTAAATCCTACAGCCTGGTCCTTTAACAAAAGTAAACAGGTTTAAGGGGAGGATGAGGCAGGCAAAGGTCAATACCAGAGAACAGCTTGGAACACTTGACAAACATGCAAAGATGAACTGGCAATGAAGGGAGAGAAACACACACACTAAATACACCAGGGAAGGATAATGAGCGGCACATGAAACTAATTAGGGCGGGGAAGACAATCACAAAAGCAGGAAACACAAAATCAGGAGAGGAGAGGAAAGAATTCCAAAATAAATCAGGAAACATGGCTGGAGAGGAGGGACAGGGACACAGACTGTGACATACAGCAAAAGAATGAATTCCGCAATAAAGTTACTCCTGTACAACCAAAGTCTGATACAAAGATATTTTATATCCACAATCCCTATAACCAAAGTTGGCTAATAGCTGTTGAATAAATATAATGTAGTAAAAAAAATAAATTGTCTCTGCCTCACCCGCCACACCCTGATCACCCTGCTACCTTCTGGCAAGAGATACAGAAGTATCTACTGCAGTACCACCAAACACAGAACAGCTTCATCCCTCAGGCAGTGAGCGCACTTTATTCACCTTTACCACTCCTTAATGCAAAATAGATTATTCTCTTTCTTCTTTATTCAACCAATCTATATATAGTTTTAAAGGAGAAATCTGTAATATATTTATTGTAATAAATCATAAAATGACCACAGTATGTCATCAGAGATTAAGGAAACATGTTAAGTTGAAATACTCTGACATCAGCGGTGCAGCCCTTCTGTTCTGGGCCAGAGTGACTGTTTCAGTTTGCCTGTTTCATGTTTATTAGAGTTCAATTTAATGCCAAATGTTCACAGAATGAGTAAGTGTCCGTTTATGAGTCATAAGAAGTAATTCATAATCTTGTAGAAGGTGTAGATGTTTATAACGGTTAAATTGAGCAATATGTTAATGGACTTTGGCAGGCAATTGAGACAGACAGCCAGCTAACTCAAAGTCCAGCGTGTGTATTTTCAGAGCAGTGTTCTTTTATTTTGCAGGATAACGGGCTGAACTTTACATTGACAGACAACTGACAGTTATTAACAGCTGATCAACTGACGGTGTAGGACTTGTCCTCGCTTGTTATTGTCAATTTCTGCATGTCCTGCACTCCCCAAGTGCTCCTGCAGCCTGCAGAGCTTTCCATGGGTCTGGGGAGGAGTAGGTGAGGGGAAACAACTCGCTCCAACCATAGATCGTATATTAAATTGGCTTTCAACCTATTTAATATAATGTCGATGGTTCCAGCTTGCTAGACTGCAGCGCTCATATTTGCACATATTGCTCCTTTAAGTTATTTTTTTGATGAATAGCAAAAAAAGGGAACCACAACTGTACATCCCTGTGCAGTATAATGATAAATAAATCTACCACTCTACTAACATTATACCTTGAAACATAGTAGAGAGTAGACGTACAATGTTAATGGAAATGGTAAGGTACAAGTACCTCAAAATTGCACTTTAATACAGTACTTTAGTAAATTAGTTTCCATCACAGGCTAAAATGAAAAAAGCTGGGTACAAAACAGCTCTTCTTATTCCTGCACAAACAGTACAGCTCTTTGATTTAAATAAGATATACGCCCACATATCTTTCCATATTCTGTTGTCAATTTCTATTTATACTGATTGATCTGCAGTACGAGCTTTTATGTTTTCTTCTTTTTACTATGTTTATTTTTGTGCACCAAAACACAAGGCAAATTCCTCACATGCGCGAACCTGCACGGCAATAAACCTGATTCTGATTCTGATTCTGTTCCCGGAGAAAAATCACATTTCATCTGACAACAAAGAAATGAAAGCAACTTTGCTTGCTTCTATAATTACCTGACATCAAACTCATTTCTTACCTTAATTTCTAACAACACAAGAAACCAGTGACTTTAATAGTGTCAGGCTCTGATGTACAGTCTGTTTGTTGCTTATTAAAAGTCCATAATTTCCTTGTGAAGCAGAAAAACAACACAGACTGAGGACAAAACAAGGACACACTGCCAAGGAGAGGCGATTTTTCGGGGACATAAATTTTGGTGTTTCACTAGTAGAAGCTGCCAGTCTTGCCGGTGGCCTTGTTTGTTTGTGGCTTTATGCTGGTGTCTAAAATTGACTGTGGAGATTATTTATAGGATGGATACTGAGGAACTACGGACAGCTGACTCTGCCGATCAGCTTGATAAATAATTAGAAAACCTGCTCCGGACAGGCTGACGATGATTGATCCGAAAGAGTTGATTTGCTTGTTTTTGAGCTTTTACACCCAGGGCTTATTTCATAGTCAGGCTGACAGTTGTGCAGCACAAAACCTGCCCATAAACCAGAAAAATTCACCCTCAGCACTGACAGGAGTCCACAAATTTGGCCTCCCACTCACTGTCAATAAACCCGGAGAAAGTCTGCGCTCGTGATGACAGCACACTTTGGAGTCTCTTCATCTAAACTGAACTGCCCAAAATCAAACAAGGAATCCTCCTCCGGGTGGGACTTTTTGCTTTGAAAAGCACTGCTTGTCGCCGCAACAGAGACATTTCAGGCCTTAATTTGCTATAATTTCCTTCCCCCAAATGATAGAGATTAGAAAATGTGAAGGCAGTCTGTAAAGTTGAAGACAAAAGACACCAAGCTGTCCTTTCTGTCTCGCACAAAAGCAAAATCACCTCAATAAAACTTGCTCCCTCTCCTCCTTTGAAGCCAGCCTCTATAAATAACTTCCCTGTGGTATTACATGGTGGGACTGCAGAGAAAACCGAGCTAAGAGTGCCCTCTACGTGCAGGCTGGAGCTTTGTGCCTGCAAATGTGGCATAAAGTCATGCAAAAAAGCTCAAGATATGCACTGAATATCCAAAATCAGGCATGTGTGACAAATAGTAATGCATTTTCAGACAGAAGTAATTCATTTTAAAAGCTAATTTCATTCTTTTCTTATTAGATCATACAATATTCCATGTTCAGATCATGTAATTTCATATTTGGCTCTATATATCATTAGCAGTGTGTTGTGAGTATTAGTATTGGTCCGTGTTGAAACACTGTTTAGGCTGCCAGTGATACAAAAGAGGAACACAGATAACAGAGGTAGATCTTTGCCTGTGTCAGCTGATTATTCCTCAGTCTGTTGGTGATGTTGTGAGGCTTCAATAAGGAGATCGTGCTCCTCTCCCTCTCTCAATACGGAGCAGTGAAGGCAAGAACTGCGTGTTTGTCCAAAACAAGAATTCATAGCATCAAATAATTTAAAAAGAATGTGTTAAAAGCCTTCAAAATATAAAACTAACAATACCTACTGATAAAACATATAAAATGTGCTATTATGGTCATCTTTGTTTTAAAATCCATTTTGTAAAATGAAAATGTTGGCCCTGATTTAATCAAGCATAAAAAGATTTAGCTGCACCCTAAGGACTCCTGTCTCACTTCCTGGTTTAAAAAAAGGCAGGAATACTGTTCAAGCACTGGTAAGATTTTTATTTTTCCGACAAGTTCATTAAATAATTTTGCTATCAGATGTGTCTCAACCATAACATGTCAACTCCGTAGCCCTTCTAAATCAGAGCGAAATGTTAATTATGGTTTAAAAAAGTGTGTTTTGATTAGTATGAGGAGAAATCAGAGCAACTTTTTTAAAAAAAAGGTTATTCATGACTACATTTAATGAAAAAAGTAAAAAAGAATGAAAAATTGCAGTTTGACCTGTTCCAAGATTAACAGTCAAGAGTTTGATCTTTTAAAATATATTTTCCAGCCTAGTTGAAGAAGGTTGAAGGCTTTATTTGGAGTTAAGATAGCGTTTTGTGATGTTTTTGAACTGTGGTTGAAAGAGTTTTTTGCCTGCCTCGGATGCTGTGTAAACTAGTAGATCCAGTGGTCTCCTCATAGCTTTTTAATTTAAGACACACGCTGTTGTATTCATGTTATATGTTCGTGCTGTAAGATTAAAGTGGTCATCTTAACACTGCAAAAACTTGTAATTAATTCATTGGAATAAGTTAAAAACTGGAAAAAGGTTCAAAATGTATTTTTGTTAAAGATATATCTAATAATTTAATACCATGTGATTCTTTGGTTAAAAAGACAATATAAATAACTTGAAATAATAATTTAAGTAATTTACAAGGTATTAAAAAAGATACATGATGGGAACTGTGGTCCAGAGACTGAGTGTGTTTGTTCTTTGGAAAATGTTCTGTATATTTTCTTTGCATTGTTAAGTGACTCAGTACAGACGAGTGAAGGCAAGAGCTGCATGTGGTTGTCTTCCTCCATCCTCCTCCCTCACTATTCCCCTTTCTTTATGTGTTCACCGGTCTACCTTGCTGTCAGACAACCTTTTCTGACAGGAAACTGCCATCATATAAACCAAACATCATTTTCTCCAAACCAACCAAACTCCATAAACAAAATCAATCATTTCCCCTCATAGAAGACAGGAGTTGCTGGTCTACTGCTGCCTTGATCTCTTAGTTTGTTTGTGTTATTGTGTGACTTTGGTGTTCTAAAAGGTTAGTTCGGATTCACTGAAGTCACACAATAGCACAAACAAGCTGAGAAGGTAGGCCAGCAACTCCTGTAAGTAAAAATATGAATTTCTCCAATGGAGTTTGGTTTGTTTGGAGCAATATTTGGATTATATAACAGCAATTTCCAGTCAGAGAAACGTCTGCTTGCTGTCTGACAGCAAGGTAAAGTGGTGAAAATATTCTAAATATATTTAAAATGATAATGATTTTTTTAGGTGGACCTTTTTTAAGTTGCTAAAATACCTTTTGTTGCTGCCCCTGTCCACAACGGTACATTGCTCAGCTACTGTACAGTGCTGGTGCGTCTCTCTGCTCCTCCAAAATGGAGTTGTGCCAAATGCCATCTACTGTACATCGACTACTGATATGTACCTCATACAACCCCAGCATCAAATACTACTATCACCTTAACATACACTCAGGGATGCATGTATATACCTGAGTGTATTTGAGAAAGTCAATTAAATTCTGTCAGAGTCAGATGGTTGCAGGCTTAAACTTGTATAACGTGAGCTTTAATTATATTTCTCTATATTTTTATGGTATTTTTCCACGTTTGTACTAAAAGGACTGTATATGTTGTTTGCATTGTTAAGTGACTCAGTACAGACAAGTGAAGGCAAGAGCTGCGTGTGGTTGTTCCCCTTTATTTGAGGGCACAATGCATGCTCCACAGGTATGAGCTGTTTGCAGCTTTGTCGACTTGTCTCAAATTTGGATCGGCGAAACATTTCCCCTCTCACCTGCCTCTCAGGCAGCCGAGACACTGCGTTTTTCCTTAACATTAAGAGCATCTAAGGTGAAAGTCAGATGCAGAGCTTCACGTTCCCGCTGCCCTCTCTAAGTGCAGTGTCATCAGAAGTTAAGTGGGGAGACAGGCCAGATCAAAGCGGCAAAGCAGATCTTCACTGTCTGACTTCATCTCTGCTAAAGCCCAAGAAACCCTGTCACAACCTCAGATGCTCAAAAAAAAAAAAAAAAAAAAGATTTTCCTTCTGGACTCATTATTCCCTCCAGCGCCGGATGATGCTACACACAGCAGTCACGCTTGTGTAACCCAAATCAAAGCGCTCCGTTTGAAGACTTGTTTGGTTAATAAGTCTATTACAGAGCTATAAAAAACGCAATTAGATGGAAAATCTGGAGTCAGTGTCAAAATCCCAGCTGATTTTCTCCAGTGAGATTATGCTAAGGCAAAGTTTGTCACCTGCGCAGACTCACGCTGATAAACTGATTGAATTACCAGTCGTAACATATACAAGTATAAATATCTACCTTAAAGGGACACTTTGGATCATTTGAAGTGGAGTTGTACAAGATACTTATCGATAGTGTGTTTACAGATGGCAGTGTTACGTCCTCAGTTTGGAGAAGCAGAGAGGATTAGCAGCATGGAAGCTAAGTAATGAACCTGTGGACAGGGTCAGCAACAAAATGTACTTTAACCACTTCATTCAATAAGTGTACGCCATATTTAGGATATTTTCACGGCTTTACTTTGCCTTTAGACTGACTTTTCTGATGGGAAATCGCTGTCGTGTAAGTCAAATATCGCTCTCTCCAAACCAACCAAACTCCATAGACCAAATGGGTCACTTTACCTTGCAGAACACAGGAGTTGCCTCTCTACCACTGCCTCAATCTGTTAGTTTGTTTGTGTTATTGTGTGACTTTGTTGAGCCTAAACTGTCATTTTAAAACACTGAAGTCACACAATAACAAAAACAATCTAGCAAACTGGGGTAGCGGTAGGTGAGCGATTGCTGTGTTCTGTGAAGTAAAATTACAGATTTTTCCTATGGAGTTTGGTTGGTTTGAAGATAATGATTTTCGGCTTATATAACAGCAGTTTCCTGTCAGAACAGGCTGTCTGATGGCAAAGTAAAGCAGTGAAATTATTCTAAATATAGTGTATACCCCAACTGGTGTTGATTTTTTGCTGACCCCGTCCATAGGTACGTAACTTTACACACTGAATATTAAGAAGTACCTCATATAACCCCCACATCAAATAACCAAACTATCCCTTTATCATACACAAAGGGAAGAGGATCAGTAGTCAGATAGCTGCATGTTTAAACATACGAGGCAAGTTTTAATTCATATTTCTTTGCAGTATTTTTGTACATTCATATTTTAAAATGTCATTTAAAAAGTAAAACCCTGTGCTATAGAAACAACAGAACAAAAGACATTTCAATAACATGGTGATGCAAAAGATGGACAAATGCTTTCAAAGCCATAAAACAGGAATTATCTTGTTAACATTTTTGGAGAGCCAGTATGAGAACAAATTTTTAGGGCATTTCTAAAAAGGTCAGTTAAAGTGGCATCACTGACTT
Organism: Lutjanus campechanus; assembly: GCA_027495735.1. Classification (NCBI taxonomy): domain Eukaryota; kingdom Metazoa; phylum Chordata; class Actinopteri; order Lutjaniformes; family Lutjanidae; genus Lutjanus; species Lutjanus campechanus. Next base: position 2,921 of record JAJHUR010093629.1, on the reverse strand, counting down.
CTCAACCTGACATTTGTCAGTGGCCTGTCACCACTGACCACGTCACAGCATGCAAAAGGAGTAACAGCAACGACAGAAACATACCATGTCTCATTAAGGTAAATAACTGAATGATAGCACTCACTTCTTTCTTTACATACCAGTGCATGTGAAGGTTTGCTCCTGACCAAGCACTCATCCTCTTCCCTTGCAGTATGTTGTGTCTTAACCCCAAGAAACAGTCAAAATATATATAATTTGTCAGTTCAGTATACTTGTCGTTGTCCATATTTGCTGTCAAACCTGTGATGCCCCTCTGAGCAGGCCTCTCCCTCCAGGAGCCTGGTGGGCGGAGCCAAGACGTCGGGGAGATTCATTTACAAAAATGTTCTTATTATACACTTGAACTTAGTCTTCGTCTTAAGATAATTTCCAACTGTTTGCCAACATTTGATTCATAAAAGATACTGAGGATCAAAACCCGAGCTCCTGCAGCTTCTAAAAAGCCCGTTTGTAAGTTACCCACCTGTGATCTATAAATCTTAAATGAGCTTAAAATTGAGGGCACCTGCCTCACAATCTGTGACTTCCCCTTATATAATGCAGCACAAATTAAGGTTCAGTCAAGAACAGGCATGCGCCAAAAAAAGAGAAAAGCACGGCAATGGTAGAGGAGATTAAAACCAATTGCTAGGGACCAAACAAATAGGACGAAGGTGTAAAAAGCAAACTTTCTTTCAATAGAGCCAAGAAAATGTTTTTAATGAATGACAAAGCAAGTTGGAGCCTTATTCCTCCATTTCTTGTATGGGGGCGTCCTTTAAAGGCCATCTTTGGCAGGCTTCAGGCTTTTTGCCAGGGAAGATTGAAAACAAATAAAATAAAAGTATTATCTTTTTAAATTAAATGTAGCAGAATTGGCAACAAAATTGTGTGTCTATACGGCGGAGACCAAAAAAGAGCTAAAACCAGAGTGACTTGTGTTCTCCAAGTGGTCAGAGACCTCAAAAAAAGTAATGCAGGGTTATATGAAAGGTTATATGAAAAAGTTAGTAGTCTGCTGTAGCTCATATTTTTTTAATATTTATTTTAACATTTTTATTCTGTCTGAATATTTTCCCATAAAAATCAGACTCATTGTTCCTTTGAAGGTCCAGTGCGTAGGATTTATTGCCATCTAGCAGTGAGATTGTAGATTACAACCAGCTGAACACCGCCTGCCTCACCCTCACCTTCCGAGAAACCACACAAACTCATGAAAAATCCAAAGGGCTTCACCTAGAGCAAGTATTAGCTTTGTCTGTTCTGAGCTACTGTAGAAACATTGTAGTTCAACATGGAAGAAGACACACACCCTCTGTTGATACAAAGGGCTCATTTTAAGATAACAAAAACACAACAGTTCTTGTATTCAGATGATTGTTCTCCAGTGAACACACACTCATGAATATTTTATTATATTTCTACTATACTCTGAGTCATATTGTCAGAATTTCTGACAATACGATCCCCCTAAATCTGACACAACGGACCTTTAAGATGAGGATAATGTCTTTTTAACGTGTCTTCCTGCCACTGAGCTACATCGAGATCCAGTCAGTAAGTGGCAGAACACTCGCAGGAGAACGAACAGCGAGTTCCTCACTCCACAACCTGGCGCTGGAGCAGACAGATGTGCTGATATGCCATCTATAGCCGCAGGCCTTTTCTGACTTCTAAAGGCTTCCGCTGTCAAAGTGGGGCGCCTGGGAGTGCATGACACAAAAGTTAAATGAAGGTTAAATGGAAGCACTTCAAAGTGGGAGATCTCCACTGAAAAATAACGGAGGAAAGGTTAATGTGTGTCTTGTTGAGACACCAGAGCAGCTTGTAGCTTTTGGGCATGACAGTTTGAGGTCCAGTTTGGGTCAGAACGCCTTGGGGCCGCCGTTTATTGGTTTCATTCACACAGTTGCTATAGGTGCAGCACGACAACAGGGTTTTACACCGATGCTTGGAGAGCGTTTCTCTTCCAAGTCACATTTTCCTCTGTTATAGCTTCAGTACAGGCAGACAGTATCGGGCTGGTACATGGTGAAAATCAGGCAGGTGGAATGACCTACCTCTGATATGATGGATACTCCTCTGTGATGCTGACAGAAAGATACAGACTGGAAGTTCAGCAGAAAAGCTTAATTTCTTAAATCTTTCATTGGTTCCAGTTTTGTTGCACAAGTCACCTGCTTTGCCATAATGCAAGGGCTGATTCAAGGACGTTTTCTTGTCAAGAGTAAAGGCGGTATCATACTTTCGCAAATGCACGAGGGGCCCATTGGGGTCACATAGGCTCTGTGCGGACATCTGCACACAACAGACTCAGGTGTGTGGAAAAAGTCCTCCAAGTGGTCTTCAGGATGTAGTACAAATCTAATAGGCGTTTTGGCATCAGCAGCTGTCCTTGTATGAATCCATTTGGGAGTATTATCCAGCCCTAAGTCTGCAACAAGCAAGAAACTGTTCAGACAGACTCTGGCGGACTGTTTTCCGTTGCTGCTGGCTTGTAGCCCTGTATATTTAACAGATAAAAACATGAAAGTGGTACCAATCTTCTCATCCAACTCTTGTTGGAGAAATGTAGGTAATCTGTTAGTATTTCAATGTGTAGCAGGTCAAAAATGCATCATATATAGGCACCGATATGCTGCTGAAACAATGATGTGACTGAAAGGTCTAAAGCAACTATTCAGCCACATTAATGGACAAAGACTGTTTGAAACAAACTACATTGCCCAATTCTAAAGGCAAACTTGTTTACATCTGTTCTAATTGGTTACACTCACGGTTGGGTCTCATATAGAGGGGTGAACCTTGATAAACTGTACAAATTGAGACACTAACACACATTTTCAGATGCAAAAAGTGATGCTTGAAAGCAGTTCTGATCCTACAAATATTCACACTTC
>JAJHUR010093626.1:0-31861 GCA_027495735.1 Lutjanus campechanus | reverse complement strand
TAAATTTGTTACTATGGCTTATTAAAATTTACACTGTAATGCAACTGCTGCACAGTAATAATGTTAAAACTCTGAGGCTGTTTGTCAAGTGTTAAACAACACAGAATTACTTAACTCTGTTGTGTATGAACTCCTGTAAACCCTGCGATCCAGTGCAATTAATCAGCACTAATGAACCCGGTCAGCTTCCTCATTTGCTGTTGTGCTTGACAGATAAAGCACTAAAGATTAGATTTGCGATTAATTATTCTACATTATCAAGCCATATTTGTTTGGAGTTCGTTGTTTATGATTGACAGGAGGGCGGAATGATTTTGACTGATGCTGCAATTGCGATATTAGACTGAATGATCATTTTTGCATCATTATTCTCACCGTCATTAACTGTAAAACATTAAAATGATTATGCTGTTGTTTTTGCTGGATTCTGTACTGAACAAAGATATTCTTTTTAAGCCTGTAGAATATGCTGTGTAGGCCAGGACATCTCTGCAGCAAGACGATATTTAATTAAAAATATTAGGCAATTTAAAAAAAGAAACTCTTTCCCAAATGGTCTTGTGTATTTCCTGGTGACTGTCAGCTGACAGAAAGAACCACATTCACTTCCTTTTGTCTGCTCAGCTCTGATCTTGCTTATGTCATGTTTTACTGTCCAGCTGTTTGGCTGTTGAGGAGTTTGACTTAATGTGCTGACAAATGCTACAGATCTGCCTTCTCCTTTTTTTTAATCATGTGACAGAGTTCCTTATCTTTGCTTGTACTGCTAGCTATTCAAATGAGTGAGTGGATGAATGAATGTTGTTATTGTGTCCATTCATTTAAGCTAGGATCAGAGTGCTGGGTCTAAATTTCTTTTCAACAAAGAAAAACTTGAGAAAAACTTGAAAGTCAAGTAAAAGTACAGACTTTAAACTAAAATGCTGTTTTCTCTTCGCAGGTAAGCTCTATGGAAGAGGCTCGACTGATGACAAGGGCCCAGTGTTGGCCTGGTTTAACTGCATCGAGGCCTACCAGAAGATCGGCCAGGTAAAGTGTCTCTTCACCCTTAAGTTGGAACTGTGTTCAGGGACAAAAAGCTTCCAGGGGTGAGGTTGCCAAATCCACATCTGTAGTGTACAGTTAATGAACGTCCTGCCTCAAGTAATCAAACCTCCAATCAAATAAAATCAAATCAATCAAACCTCCCTGTTCCTCCCAGCAGCAGCTCCTTTAGTGTGCAAAAGGAGCCTTTTGACAAACCAGTTCAGGTTCAGGGTTTCCGTAACCAGTTGCTAGAGATTTTTGTTATTGTGGGCAGAAAGCAAAACAGCATTGCTTTTGGTACCGTGTTATCAGGAGGACCTCTGCCAGGGTGTAGCTTTGTCTTTCACGGTAGTTGCTTCCCTCTTCAGCTCTTGCAAAACAGGCATTGCCAGCTGACATAAAATGCTTCATGACCGGTACGGCAGCATGGGAATGTCGCCACAGAAACCAGATTTAAAAACTCTTGAATACTGCTAAGTACTGAGAGGTTTCCCTGGAGGTTTTAGGCTTAATCAGCATTGTGTGAACTCATTTCGCCAGGGATTGCATGTAACAGATGCTCATTTATATGTAAAAGTCCTGCACGGTTTAAGTTTTATTCGCTGTCTTGCATTGAATGAAGAAAAACTCGAATTACTACCGGTGGGAATTCTCCTCAGACAGATGCTTTCAAAACCGTAAAACATGTCGGATTCTGCATCACCTCAAGTAAAATCATAGTAAATACTGTTCAACTTCCAACTGGCTGTACAGTATTTGTCATCGCTTACATAATATCTGTAATCTGGGTTTGAGATTATTGAAACTCACTCTGGGAAACAAAGAAAAGTGAAGCAAAGGTACATGAGGCAAAATAAAGTGTTCATAGACTGATGATATCTAAAAATGGATACAGAACATTTGGCAAAAATGACTTTAAAGGATGTGGATATTTGATTTTAGTGATTTTTATTGCTGACACACGATAGTTATGAACAGATAATTAACGAAAACTCAATATATATAATATTTAGATATAATACAGCGGAATTGAGGGACTTTATATTCCCAAGTGATTCTGCATCATTCTCAGAATTGAACTGCCTCTGTGTTCAAGTACAGAGATGATTTGATACTTGCTTGTTGATCAGTTCAGAGCCGTCAGCAGGTTAAGTGGTCAAAGGTCTTTGGTTGAAATCAGTAGTCATGTTGCTTGTCTTAACCAGCCACCACTTAATGTTTAAACCAGGTCACATCACCTACTTCTTGTTTTGAATCACATTTCCCTGACACAGTAATGAACAAGTGCAACTGCTCTTAAATCTTTATTTTAAAACAGCAGTTTATATTACAGACATATATCGAGACGAGCCGTACTCAGATTTTAAGAACTTTGTGAGTTAAAAAGTGCCCACAGGAGCAATGACAAATATGTCGGGCCTTAAAGGCTTTACATATTTTACTCATTTGATCCAGTTTTTAATTAACACTTTTTTCATGAGGTGCAGAGAAAAACTAATCTTTTCTATCACATAAATAGGACGTAACCAGCACCTCAAGAGTGCAGATGAAAATTAACATTTCCTAAAAATATAGTTGAAAATTGTAGGGGTGGGTTGCAACTATTTGTCTGAGAAAAAAAAAATCACGACATATGAGTATGAGATGCTGAGAAACACTCTCATCCTCCTGATCTTTAAACTTGTGCCCACTTCATGTTGCAGGAGCTTCCCATCAACATCAAATTCTGCTTCGAGGGGATGGAGGAGTCTGGATCCGAGGGCCTGGACGAACTGGTGTTCGCTCGAAAAGACACCTTCCTGAAAGACGTGGACTACGTCTGCATCTCTGACAACTACTGGCTCGGCAAGACCAAACCCTGCATCACCTACGGCCTGAGAGGAATCTGCTACTTCTTCATGGAGGTGGAGTCTTATTGTGACGCTGTTTAAATTTCATAATCGGGCTGTGGCAAAACTAAACGTAGACCTACTGTGGTGAAGTTTTTCATGATGATATGATTTTATGAAATTGTATTTTGATGACGCACATTAAAATAATTGTTTGTTTTTAAATTTAAAGGTGGAGTGCTGCGACAGAGACCTGCACTCAGGGGTGTTTGGCGGCTCTGTTCATGAAGCTATGACCGACCTGATTGCACTCATGGGTAAGTGAAGCTGATAATTGAGCTATAATGTCAGTTTTAGAGAGAAACACTGGTAGTAAAACATTTTATTTCTTTGACCTGCACATTAAAGTTTGTTTAAATCCTGTGTTTGTTTCCACCTGAACAGGCTCCCTGGTAGACAACAAGGGGAAGCTTTTGGTTCCTGGGATTTATGACGATGTGGCCCCTCTGACAGAAGAGGAGAAGAAGCTATATGAGAAAATTGACTTTGACTTGGATGAATACTGCAAAGACGTTGGAGTTGGAAAGCTACTGCATAACACCAAGGCGAGGCATCACTCAAAGATGGAAATGTGCCGCATCACTCTAGATTCCTGCATGGTAATTCATCCTAATTTAAGCTGTACTGGGTCTTTTTTTTTTCTTGTAGGAGCTAATCCTAATGCACCGCTGGAGATACCCGTCTCTTTCTCTTCATGGCATTGAGGGAGCTTTTTCTGAAGCAGGGGCCAAGACCGTCATCCCCCGCAAAGTCATCGGCAAGTTCTCCATCCGCCTCGTCCCTGACATGGACCCCAAAGTTGTGGAGAAGCAGGTAAGCCCGGAAATTTCTTAACAACATTCGTCTCTTTAACACCGGCCATGTTTCCATCCAAATGTATCAGAAATTTTAACTGAATTTCCAAATAAACCAGCAAAGAAAATGTGAATAAATGCTTGTTCCCATCAGCTACCATTAGGCGATTATCGGGAGTTGGTTCATTGAGATAAGCAGTAGGTGGCACTGATTGTCCAGTCAGAAAACCGTTACACCATTGCAGAAGAAGAGGGCGCAACAAGATGATGTCATTTAAAGAGCACCAGCTGAACCTTTAACAACAACAAAACTATGTAGAAAACATGATCGTTTGCGGTGATGAAGGTTACATTAGATCTGTGTGGAGGAATCATGGATGTATCATAGAGCCGCGGGAGTGACGAGGAGACTTATTCGGAAAAGTTGTTTCCATCAATTCTTTTTTGAAAAAAGGCAAAAACCACCTCGAGTGAGCATAAAACCCTTTGTTTGCGAAATTCAGGACGTTTTATAGAATGTTGATGTTTCCATCAACCTTTTCTAACGTGATGCTTCAAAATGTGCATAAAAATGGAAACTAAAAATGTGCATAAAACTGGAAACTAAAAATGGAAACATTTACAATGCTGTAAATGTCACAGTTTGTACAATTAAGTCTCTGTCAGTGAAATTTTAAACTTGCTGACTGTGCGTGAGTGGTAGTTTGTCATAAAGATGACTCACTCAGTCACATTTTTTTGGAAAGAATATTGCTTCTACAATTTAAAAAAAAATAAAAAATACAAAAAGATTTACAGGGCGGCCTAAATTTCACTTAAAATTAATTTTTTATGATAAAAAGAAAATCAGTTTATAAAACTAGGCCGACCGACCTACCAAAATGGATCTATTCTTCTTGACAATAATTCAGTGAATGCTGTATTTATCCTGTCATTTCGAAGAAAAATGCCATCATTTAGATTTATAAGATAATCTTGCCACCACTGCTTCAAATAATAATTACTAATAATACTAATGGTGTTTAAAATAATCAGAATGATTGTTTTTATAATCATTGTCCCTTGTGAGTTTGCCAAGTTTGTGTCATGGCAGAAAACAAGGAATAATAATGTATAAGAATTTAGAAAAACGTAAATGCCAATCAAAAATCATTATCTAGTTATTATTATCTAATAAACCATAATGTGTTGTAGTGTTTAACATATTTAAATCCAGGTGCATTATTAAAAAAAAGAAAGGTTTGCCCATAATAGATTAGAAGAAACATAGCATAAATGTAAGTTTGAGAAAGAATGTTTTAAAACTGACACTAGTTATGCATCAGAAAGAGAAGTATTTTATTTTGAAAGACAAAATCACAATGAACTCTAGTCTTGTCCTGAACAGTGAGTCCTTCAGAAGTCTGCTGTTTCTCATCAATAAGAGCTGCCACTGACCTCCACTGACAGAAATGTCTCAGTTTAGGCATCAAAATATCCTCACAAAATCTTCTTGGTGCTTTGATTCCACTCATATTTTTCCTCTTCATCATCGTCCAGGTCGTTGGTTACCTGGAGAAGAAGTTTGCTGAACTGGGAAGCCCCAACAAAATGAAAGTGAGCATGGGCCACGGAGCCAAGGCCTGGGTCTCTGACTTCAACCACCCGCACTACATGGCCGGCCGGAAGGCCATGAAGACAGGTACAGACTGACGCAAGACTCGTTGTTATATAGCCATGTAGATGCTTTTTGCTGAAGAAATTTTGTTTGTGGTGCTCAAACTATTGAAAAAAATACACTTGAGGGACAAAAGTAGTACAAGTTTCCAGAAAGGTTTGTTGACTTTTGACCTGCTTCACTCATATTGTCTGTTTTTCACATTTTCTCCTCCTCCTCCTCGTCTCTGTGCCGCAGTCTTCGGTGTGGAGCCTGACCTGACTCGTGAGGGTGGAAGCATCCCCGTCACCCTGACCTTCCAGGAGGCAACAGGACGTAACGTCATGCTGCTCCCTGTAGGATCCTCCGACGATGGAGCTCACTCCCAGAATGAAAAGCTCAACAGGTACCCCAGAATCACCGGAACAATATGAACGATCTATACGATGGATCATCGACTATTCACAGATTTAAAGAAGCTCATCACTGTTTCATTTTTCCGTTTTCAGAACCAACTACATTCAGGGGATCAAGATGCTCGGCGCTTACTTCCACGAGGTCTCCCAGCTGGAATGAAGTGACGTCTCATCATGAAGAATGTAAAATATGTCCATCCTCACTATCAGAGCCATAGCCTTAGTGGTATGATTTATCCTCCACGGTTAACAGTTTTATACACACTGCCTCCTAATAATAAAAGTCTGTTTCTTTGTTACTGTGTTTTCCTGTTTCATCAATGTTTTAAGAGGTTTTGCTGCTGATTTAATGCACTATAACAATTATCTGATTACAATAATGTCATTGGATTTAGAAAATAATGTCAGCAGTTTATTATCTGATGGTCTGCACATTGTTGTTCAATGGTGATTAAGCAGGTATTAAACATGTTCAAGGCCTCAGTGATAAGACAGACAGAAGACAAAAAGATCCATGATAAAGGTCTTAATTGCTATTTATCAGTAAGCATGGGTGGAACCACCAGTACAACCATTCCTGTGAGGAAAAAAATTAAACACTCAATGTAATAATAGTAATAGGAATAAGAATAATAACAATTGCATGGTGTAAACCCTCCATAATTTGATGGTTAATTTAGGATCGTTTGATACATTGATGTATCAGTAGCAGAGTAATAACCTCAGAGACGATAAACTTGGAAGAGTTGGTTTCCATTTTACAGTGACCCTCATTCATAATCTTACTCAAGTGCAAACGTATCTTAAACAAAATGTACTTAAAATCCACAAAAAAAAAGTTGAGAAAACACAATTTTGAGGCAACTGCCTTCACTAGATTTGAGAGTTTTGGATCAAACTCAAACTGTTATGTTTTCAAATAAACTTTTTGCCAACCTATAATATTTTGTTTAGATGATTTACTTTTCTTCTTTAGATAAACTTGAATCTTTGAGTTTTAGAAACCCCCGAAAATCTGATTTCAAAAATGAGCTTTTAACCTGATTTGTACTTATTTGGGTGCTTGAATGGTTGTAGATGTATATAATTGATATATTATTATATCTCACATCAATGTGCACGCAGTAATTTACTGTTATAGCTGTTTAAGGTAAAATACTCCGTGCAGTTTAGTCCAGTTGCTTCCAACCTGGAAGTCAGGTCCCTTGAAAGGGTCTCAAAATAAACCTTAAGTTCTTTTTTTTGCTGTTTTATGTGAAATATTGGGTGATTTGAACTTTTTGAGCCTTCAACAGTTATTCACAGCTACAAGGAGCTTTTAACTGGTTATGAAATGGTTTCAATTTATCACTGATGCCTCTATATGACCTACATACGTTAACGATACCATACAATAAACAAAATAAATTACAATCAGCTTGTAGATATCTTAAGCATGACATAAGATACTATATCTTTTAAAATACATGACATTAATTTATGCTGGTATAGTGACAAGTTCTGGCAAATATCTGGGACTGTCCCTTTAAGAAGGAGGCGGAGTCTGTAGCAGCCTGGAGGAAGCGGTGCCTGACAGGCTCAAACCTACGGAGCCCCTAAAGGGACATGGAGGAAAAAAAAAGTTGATGGGTGAAAAAAAAAAAAAGGACGAACTTTTGCGAGATCTCGCAAAATTATTGCGAGATCTCGCAAAACTTTGCGAGATCTCGCAAAACTTTGCGAGATCTCGCAAAGTTTTTGCGAGATCTCGCAAAAGTTCGTCCTTTTTTTTTTTTCACCCATCAATTTTTTTTCCCCTCCATGTCCCTTTAGGGGCTCCGTACAAACCTCTGGTAAACCTAAACAGATTAATAAGAAATTAATAATGACAAAATAACAAGTATTACAGAGACTGTCTTACTGTCTGTTTTATGTTCTCATCATTAATAAAGTTTTTTACTTTATAAACCGAGTCCGTGTAAAAACTAAAAGGTATGTTTTGTGAGAGTGGGGGATACAGGAAGAAACCTGGCAACACAAGCTGTAATCTTCCGGCGCGGGAAAATCGTAAACAACACACAGCGGAAGAAAGACCTTTAATGTCATAGTTATGCACTACAAACGTAGCCTTTTCGTCTGCTTATCTGGATATAACTTTTATTAGAGAAGGAGAACCAAGAGGACGTAACTCACGGTTCCTGAGAATCATCAAGTATTCACTGTCAAGTTCTGAGAAATGCTATATACAAGGTTACGTTTAAACGTTAGCTAGCTATCATGTTGCTGTAACGTTAGCTTTCACCTGTCAGGAGTATCAACGTTACCATGGATCGCTACAACGAAGTGAAGCTGCTGCTGAAAAACTGGGAGCAGGAGTTTGTCAAACAGCACCAGAAGAAACCAAACAAGGTAATTTAAACGTTGAACATTAGCTGACCGCTAAGGTAACATGCAGCAAAATAACTGCAACACATTGATTTGTTTTACAATAACAAGGTGTCCTGCATGCAGGTCGTGTTTTTTATTGTGGATTCATTGCGGTTCTGTTTGTCCTGAGGACATGCAGCTTACTGATACAGTGTTTCTGTCCCTTTTTTTTCTCCATAATAACTGATTATTATAATGCTCTTTGATTTCCAGGAGGACATTGATCAAGCTCCAGAGGAGACCAGGAGTGAGTACAATGCTTAATTTGCAATACAGATTAAACAGTAGTATCTATTTGTGGAGGACCCGTGCCATCTGTAGATATGATCATATTATTCTAAGGTAAAATAAATTAATTATGCACTAATGAAACCATACTAAATATTATACTCCGTCTGTGCTCTATTCGGCTAATAAATATCACACACTGGACCTTTATATCATCCATCATAGCCTTTCCTACCTTCAGGTGTGAATAAACTACAGGTTATATGACCTTTTTTTTAAAAAAATACTAAAAAGTGAATTATCAGTTATCTTATCAGTATCAGCCCTGAGAAATAGGTAATTACCTCTTCTTGGTATCTACTCAAAAAAATCCATAAGGTGCATCCCCAGTTGTGTGTCTTTATTCCAGAGCTGTACAAGGAATACAGAAGTTTGAAACAAGCCAAAGAAAACAGCAGCAGGGATGCAGCCAACGGACAAGCTGAACAGTCCAGATCCACTGCCGAGGTCAACACAGCCCAGAAGGTACTGACGAAAGTGTGTTTGTGACTGTTGTAGTAAAATAATTAGTTTGATTTGACTTACTACCTGCTGTTGATCTATGTAGGAGTCAGACTGTTGGGGTGCTCACCTGAACCGCAGTGCACAGCCTGCACCTACTCCCAAACTGACAGTCCAGGACAGAGACGGTCTCAAGGCCTCTGCCCAGTACTATGGCCTAAAGCTTAAAAACAACCTGGCTACTCTCAGTAAGGTGAGACACACTTTGGCTGACACACACTGCATGATAGTATAGTACACTATAGTACCTTGTTGTTCTAGGATAAATCGACAGATTTGACATAATAATAATTCTTTCTTTGTTTTTTTTTTGACTACTGATGCTGTGATTTTGTCTTGTTACTCCAGGAGAGGCCGGTCTCACTGAAGAAATCTGTCCTGCCTGGTCGGCTGCCCCTAAACTCCTTGAAAGATGGACAGACTGGACAGACAAACAGCCCAGTCCCTGCCAAGACCACTTCCACTGACCCTGAATTCAGCCCTTTCTCACCAAGGTAATTACATGAAAGACGGTATTGCACAGTAGTGCTGGCTGCATTTTATCAGTGCATTACTTACTGCTAAATGTTCAATCAAACTTTGCAGAATATCATTTTGCAATTTTGGCTGACTGTAGCAGCTAACAATTATTGTCATTATCAATTATATACCCAAGTACATCCAGTTTACAGTGATACAGAACAGAGAAAAGCAGAAAATGCTCACATTGGAGAACTGACATCAGAGAGTTTTTGGTATTTTCTTTCTTTCTTTCTTTCATTTAATTGTGTATCAAAATAGTCGCTGATTATTTTTCTATCAATTGATTAATCAGCTAGTACACAGACAGATTTTTTTAGTGTCAGTATTTGTACAATATGCAGTTTACAGTAGCTACCTGTGGTGAAATAATTGCAGCCTTCAGCAGTTTGTGCTGAAGGCATATAACATTTATGCAGCAGAACTTGCATATTGTACGTTTAAGCAATATTGCAGTGTCCTTTAATGTGTTTTTAACCTTTTTTAATGACTTGTGTAGCTATGTACCCAACATTCAAGTGTAATTCATGCTCTTTATCAGCACTAATAGTTATGCTACTGCCATCATTCAGTTTTCTAAGCCTGATATTCTCTAGCAGCTGTACAAAGGCAACTGGACTTGCTTGAGGTTCTTGAATTATCTTTAAGAAGAACCTCAAGCAAGTCCAGTTGCCTTCATACAGCTCCTAAAAAATACCATGTTTTGGATGACTGAGAATCTTCACAGAATGAGCCAGATAGCCATTTAAACACTTGTGTTTGAACAGAATGACCAGTAATGCTTCTTTCTAAAATGTTTTCTGTAAGTCTTCCTTGTAATCGTGTCCTTGTTTGCAGAAGAGTAAAGACTTGCCTGGGGTCCCTGGCTTCACCATCACTCCACCCGGTGGAGCCTGAAGATCACTTTGAACCATTTGAACCTTTCAAAGAGCCCTGTGAAGAACCTGCGAATGCTGCCAGTAGTTGTAGTAGTAGTAAGAGTAGTAAAGTTGTTAGTTCACAAAGTCCAAATGTCTCTGGAATAGCTCCGTCTCCAGCCAGATCTTCTGACCTGTTGTCGTCGTTGTCTTCTCCAGGTAGAGTAGGAACTTTAAGAGGAGATGTAGGAGCCACAAGAAAGTTAAATGAAAGTACAGGGACTTCAGGAGACAAAAAACATGTTGAAACCTTAAGAACTCCACATAAGGGTGTTGATTCTGCAGGTGTTGGAACTCTGATTGGCTTAGGAGGAAGCCCACAGTGTGTCGGAGGTTTCAGAGGAGGAGTAGGCGGTAGCGGCATCGGAGGACGGCCTTCTCCTGCCAGCAGACTGAGTTCTCTCGACAGGAAGTGGCTAGAGAGGTGTCAGGTGTTTGGAGAGATGGAGGCTGAGGAGAGGCCTGGAGCAGGCAACCAGGAGATAGACCTGAAGAAAAGAGCAGAGGTAGAAAGAAGAGGAGAAACAGAAGGAAAAGAACAAGAAGATGGAAAAGAAGAAATGGATGCAGAAGGAGAAAGAAGAGAGGCAGTAGACTCAGGAAGGGGTGAAGAGTTTAAAAGCATTACTAGTGATGAAATAGTCAGTGATGGTACACCAAAACCTGCTCGACAAAACACTGGAAAAAACAGAAGAGGAGGGGAAGAAAAAGTGAAAAAGAAGGGAGGTGAGGAGATGGAAAGAGGACTGACGCCACCTCCAGCGCCAGAAGACGACAACGAGAGTAGTCACAAATCCAAAGGTACAGCGAAGAAAGGGAGGAAAAGGCAGAGAGAGGGAGAGAACGTGGAGGGAGAGACGACAGAGGAGGAAGGAGGAGTGAAGAAGAGGCGTAGGAAAGCCAAAAAGAAAGAGGAGAGCTCAGATGTAAACCCCAGCCCAGCTCAAGAAGGAGGGAAGAAGAGGAGAACCAAGAAAAAGGGGGATGAAGATGGAGATGCAGAAGAAAAGAAACAAACCAAGGTACCAAAAAAGGTATGTAAGTTTGTTTTAATCTCAGCATATTGTGCTTTATTTCTTGTGCAGATGATTTAAATGCAGTATTCTTCCTGCCAAGGCTCCTCAGGAGAACTTGTTAGGTGAAATAGAGGAGGAATTTGGAGCCAAAAGAATGTATCACACTCAGCCCATCAGACCCAGGTAAGACCACACATGTCTCTGGACTGTGAAATAGTGTTAAAACTTCTCTATTTGTCTGTGAACAAAAAAATATTTTTATGTATTTGTATAGAAGCATGAAAGGTGCAGAGGGAAACTTTGTGAAGATAAATCTGAAGAAGAAATCGCACGTCAAAGGATACGCACTCAGAGGTGTCGGTCTACGCAAACAGGTAAGATTTGTGTATGTGTGTGTTTGTGAGGCCAACCTCTGTTGGTGCAAAGCCATAATGTTACTGAAACCATGTTAAACTATGTTATTACTGTGCAGTGCACGTTGTTACAATAGCTTTTTGCTCAAATTAAAGTACCTCTTTATTGAACATGCTTCTTTCTTCTCTCTTATTTCCAAAGTTGATCATTTCTTGTGTTCAGGGTTAAGAAACGAAAAGAAAAATGATAAAACACACTTGTTTGTGGTGTTATCCCTGTTGTCATAGATCTCCTGTATATGTGTTTTTAGTTGTACATGCAGAAGTTCCAGCTGAAAGGCGAACGTTATGGTGGCGGCGGTGGATTTTTTGGCAGAGGAAGGAGGGGAGGATTCAGAGGAGGGTTCAATCGGCAGGGTGACACCTGCTACAAGTGTGGAGGGACGGGACACTGGGCCATCGACTGCAAGGGACGAGGTAATACACAATGAAGCACATTCACAAATAAACAAAAACCTAATGAGACAGACTCAAATCAGTATCAGGAAGACATCAACTGTTGCTGTTTTTAAGTTTCCCTGAAATTCATTGTTGGAGCTTCAGCTCATGTGTTGAAAAGTATGAAAACTATGTATTTGATCTTCCTAAAGTCATTCAGCACCTCATTAATTAATGTAGTCTTTTTCATGGTGTTGTATGAGCTAAACTGCTGTGACCTCTTTGAAGTTGAAGCCTATTTTCTTGAGCACATCAAGATTGTGTGTGAAGAATTGTTTGAATTAATGAACAACAAATACCTCTGACCTCTGTTTTGCAGCTCCTCCTCCTCCTCCCGTTCCTGAGGAGCCGCCTGCCGAAGAGGAGCCGTTTGAACTGCCCACCCTGGAGGAGGTTGCCAGGGCAACAGGGACGCTGCGACCTCAGCCGCTGGGTACTCGTGTTGAACTTACTGTCTGTTTAGAGTCATGCAGTGCTGCTTTCCACCTCAGCTAACTGCACTTCTAAATATTTTCCTCTGTATAAATAAAATAATACAGGTTTTCAGGGTTGTTTGTTTGATAAATAAATAAGTAAATAAATATGTGTACAGGCACCCCAAGAATTAGGCTCAACAAGATTTAAATGCAACTTAAATCAACTGCACAGTACTCACACAAGGCAGTTTTTTATCAAATATTGTAAATTTGCTGCAGTAATTAATACAACTTCAACAGTATCACAGTTATTTTTGTGTTTATTTGTTGTTAGCATAAATCCTGATGTTTTTGCATGTTCCAGTAGCATCTCCCAGTGTCGGTGAGGAGCAGCCGGACCAGGAGAAGGAGGTGGACAGTCACCAGAAAGACGAGATGTTGCTGAATGTGATTCGTCCCGACTATGAGCGTCCCGCTCCTCCACCGCCAGTGGAACCGCTTTATGATCTCACAGATGATGGGAAAGTCCGGGGTAAACGCTTACTGTGTTCCTTACATTGAAAAGCTTGTATAATTACGTACACACAGGATTAAAAAAACTGGACATTTGTTCAAGTGTTTTGTTTGTGTCTGTTTAGAAACTCCTGCTGAGGTGTACGCTGCTCTGAGAGACCTCGGCTATCAGTCATTCAGACCAGGACAAGAGGAAGCCATCATGAGGATCCTGTCAGGTGTGTACAGGACAAACGTATGAGAACACACCACACACACACACACCTGCATGTAATCTCTGTATTCATGTTCATCTCCCCCTTTGTCTTTAGGTCTCTCTACCCTCGTAGTGTTGTCCACAGGGATGGGTAAATCTTTGTGCTATCAGCTCCCAGCCTACCTGTACGCACAGCGATCAACATCCATCACTTTGGTCATTTCACCTCTGGTCTCACTGATGGATGACCAGGTAATCACCTCTCCAGGGTTTTGTTTTTAAATGTGTTTTTGGGAAAAAATTGCACTGATCACACTGTAACAATTTGCTGACCTAAAGAAACCCTGCCTCTCACACTTGGAATCAGCCAGCATGTTAACGTTTCTAGTCATAACTGAATGATCCAGAGCAAATAAACCCTCTTACTTTGAGCTGCGTTGCAGTTAACAAATTTTGTTGTGTGTGTGTAGCTGTCTGGCCTGCCAGCCAATCTGAAGGCAGCCTGTATCCACTCCAACATGACGATGAAGCAGAGAGAAGCTGCGATAGAAAAGGTAACAGAAACAGTAAAAAGACAACAAAGACTTCAGAAACTAAAGCCACATACCTGCATCTCACAAATCTTCCCCTCATTTATCTATTGATTTAATAAAATACAGAAATACAGAATGTTTCCACACTTGGTCATGTATAATTCCCTTTTTTCTGTAAACTCTATTGAAAATTCTTGAAACTTGAACTAAAACTATGACATGTTCAGTCATGTTTAGTGCGCTCTCCTTCCTCTGTTTCTCCAGGTGAAGTCAGGTCAGGTGTGTGTGCTGCTCCTCTCTCCAGAGGCTCTGGTTGGCGGAGGTGGTTCCGGTGCAGGGTGTCTGCCCTCTGCTCAGGAGCTCCCTCCTGTGGCCTTCGCCTGTATAGACGAAGCTCACTGTGTCTCAGAGTGGTCACACAACTTCAGACCCTGCTACCTCAGACTCTGTAAGGTGGGTTAAAGATTATGTGTGTGTGTGTGTGTGTGTGTGTGGGTACCTGGACCCAGCTCTCTTGGACTCTCGTCCTTCTTTGAGGAAAAAATAATATCAGAAAAACACATGACGTATATGTCTTTGTAGGTTCTAAGGGAGCGTTTAGGAGTGCAGTGCTTGCTGGGACTCACGGCCACAGCCACACTGTCCACTGCTCTGGACATCGCTCGACATCTGGACATCTCTGATCAAGACGGCATCGCAGTGAGATCTGCAGCAGTGCCTCCTAACCTGTACCTGTCTGTGTCCATGGATAGAGAGAAGGATCAGGTGTGATGAGAAGCATGTTTCTCTACGTCCACAGGGTCTTCAGAGTCCTAAAAAATGTCTAAACGTTCCTAATCTGTGGAGAAAAGTATTTTCCAAACCTCAGAAGAATAATTGTCTGTACGCAAGATTTGCAGCAGTTTTATACACGTTTAGTTGTCTTGAAATATTTGCATTTCTCTTACTTTTTCCGCTCCGTCTCCCCTGCCTTTATCTTCTCAGGCATTAGTTTCCTTGTTGAAAGGTGACCGTTTCGGCTGTCTGGACTCCATCATCGTTTACTGCACCAGACGAGAGGAGACGGTCCGTGTGGCGGCGCTGCTCAGGACCTGCCTGCAGGGGGTGCTGCTGAAGGAAAACAAACAAATCAGCGGCAGCAGCAGCAGTCAGACACAAAACAACCCTGTTGGACAAAGAAAGAAAGAGCTGGGTGAGGGTGGAATAATTCATGGGATGATTTTTGATTGATTAAAATTTTCTTTCTCTTTGAGTCAATGTTTATGTCTTCCTTTTTTTTCTACATTTAGCGAGGAAGAAGATCCGCAAACCTCTGAAATGGCAGGCGGAGTCGTACCACGCCGGCTTGTCGGCGTCAGAGCGCCGCCGTGTCCAGAACAACTTCATGTGCGGGGAGCTCAGAATCGTGGTGGCCACTGTGGCGTTTGGCATGGGCCTCGATAAATCTGACGTCCGTGGTATCATCCACTACAACATGCCCAAGGTGGGTAGAGGTGAAATCCCTCTGAAACAGGCTGCTTCTTCAACTTTTACATGTAATCTATGTGGTTTGATAACATGAGTCATTTTTGTGAGCAAACATAAGACATAGAGGAAGACTTTCACCAAAATTTAACAAGTTTTCTGGATCTTTCTGTCACATCACATAATCTTCATCAGCCCAGGGAGTTTACCCAGTTGTCACACAGTGTCATAGATGTGATAAAATATTGTCAAATTGTTAATTAAATCAATTTGTTTAAAAAAAAAAAAGATTTCAGCTTCTCAAAAGTGAATATGTTCTTGTTTCTTTAGTTCTTAATGACAGTAAACAGAATATCTTTGGGTTTTTGGTAAAACAAGACGTTTGAGGATGACAGTGTGGGCTTTGGAAAACACTGATCAACATTTTTTTTTTTTACCATTTTCTGACATTTTATAAATCAAACAACTAATCGATTAATCCAGAAAATTAACGACAGATTAATCAACAATGAAAATAATCGTTAGTTGTAGCCCTAATTATATCCAAAAGGTACGACTGCATTTGACCCTTAACTCGGATATCACAAGAAAAACCAAAGTTCTGTGCTAAAACTGTGCTTTAAGTTATATTGACCAGTATTCCCTTACTGCTAAATGTTTTTACAGAGCTTTGAGAGCTACGTTCAGGAGATCGGGAGAGCAGGACGAGACGGAGAACCAGCACACTGTCACCTCTTTCTGGACCCTGAGGTAAGACTGGAAATATCTGTCTATTTTATTATTCATTTATTTCCCATATACATATATACAAACTTTGTTAAAAGTTTGTTAAAAGAAAAACAGAAAGAAAGAAGAAAGAGAAAGAAAAAGAGTACATCACAAAACTAAATAAAACACACACAGAAAGTAAATAAAATGAAATAAAATAAGGAGGGAAGTTCAATAAAAAGTTAGTTGATGTCCAGTTGATGTAGTTATGTCTCAGTTTTAGTGAAAACATGTAGGTTAAAACAATAAATTCAAATATATTAGATTTGAATCATTATGGTTTTCATTTACAGTACGCTTTTTACAGTGCAATGCATGTTTTTGTCCCCTGTTGATGCCTGACTTTGTCACAATTAGAACATGGTAGAAATGTAGAAATATATACAGTAATTATACACTACCTGTGTATTATTACTGATTCTTGACTGCTGCATGTTTCTCGTCTTCCTGTTTGGCTCCGGTGGTCTTTTGTTTTTTGGTGCTGTCACCTACTCAGTGTATTTGTGTAACTGAATTTGTATGCATGTGTTTTAGGGCGGGGATCTCCATGAGCTCCGTCGTCATATCCATGCAGACACAGTTGACTTCTACACAGTAAAGAAACTGGTGCAGAAAGTTTTTCCTCCGTGCAAATGTAGACAGATACACCAGAAACAACAGGAGCTTCTGCAGGTAACTCTGCCTGTGTGTGGTCTGAATGTACTTCTACAAATGGCTTTGAAACTTTCTGCTGAGTAACAATGTGTGTGTGTGTGTGTGAAGGACATTGAAGACTCGGAGCTGCTGGAGATGATGGATGTGTGTGAGCAGGAGAGCAGCCTGAATCCTTCCACTCAGCAGGACGTAGAACATACAGACATATCAGTACCATCTACTGCACAGGTAATTACAAAAATGACTCTCTCACCTAATAAAGACAGTTAAAATGCTATTAACACTGAAGCAAACTGAAAAATTTAAGTTAAATAATTTGTGGCTGATAAGTTTTAGTTTATTTGCACAATGTGACCTTGTTTTCCTGCAAGAAGACGTCACATCCTGATGCAGCGGAGCTCCGAGAAGACAGAAATGAAGGAGAGGAAAAGCTGCAGCAGCAGCAGCAGGATGAGGAGAAAGAGGAGCAGACATTCGAACACAAAGAATCTGATGGTTTGACGAAGCACGAGGGCGTGGAGGTGAAAGGAGCCGGTGATTGGCTGAGGGACCAGGAGGAGGAGAGCATTGATTGGCCTAGAGAGCGAATGTGTCACACACATGAGAGAGCGATTCCCATCCAACAAACTGTGGAGGCCCTGGACATCACAGAGGAAGGTGAGTGGAAACACACGTGGGCATATACATGAATAAATTAATCCAAATATAGGTGAGAGGACAGCTACACATACCAGGCACCTGTAGAGTAAATTAAGAGAAATTGACAAAAATATCTAAATCTATCAAAAAATAGTAGAAAGGGCAGAAAAAGTAGAACAAACCTGTTGAAAATCCTCTTTCTCTCTCTTTCTTTACGTGTATTTCAGGTGTAGAAACGCTGCTCTGCTACTTGGAGCTGCATCCCCAGCGCTTTGTTGAACTTCTCCACCCGACGCTGTCTGTCTGTAAAGTCAGCTGCTACGATGGACCGAGACAGCTCCAGAAAATCACTAAAATGTATGAAATTATCTTTACTGTAGTCTTAATACAGACCTGAGTAGCCCATTTATCTTATTTTGCTTTGCTTCCTCTACAGTTGCCCTCCGGTCGCTGTGGTGTTGGCCAGAAGGCGGATGGCAGGCGAGCGAGTGGAGTCGTGCGCCGACGTGGAGTTTGATGTTGTCGAGGTGGCGGACACTATGGGATGGCAGCTTCCTATTGTGAAGAAAGGACTCAGGCAGCTGCAGTGGAGCACTGATAGAGGTACGTGTACGCACTTTTACAAATAGAAACCCAGTCACATTTTCTTTTATTTTTCAGAGGCATGAGCACAGTTATGTTCTCTAAATTTACAGTGCAAGTCATTTTGCATTCTTTTACTGCCCGTTCTGTCTGAAACTACAGAGCCACCGTAGTTTAGAAGAGACCTGTCGCTCTGTGCTGTTGAGCTATAAAGCGTTTCAAAAAGCACCAAACAGAAACCTGCAAAAAACTTGAAAATATTCAACTTGAGGGTAAAATTTCATGTATTGCAGAGCTTTCTAGAATGTGTGGGCAAGACCAGGTGGAGCAGAGGGACGGGGCCAGTGTTTGCTAACAGAGCAGAGAGCAGGAAAAGAGTCGGAACTTCTCCAGGAATAAACACTCATATCGGATTCTGATCTGATATACACATATACAGTACATTAGTTTGTGAACGATCTATAGAGAGGAGAGGGGAAAAGTAAGAGAGAGTGGAGGGAAATAACAGAACAAGCTGGAATCTATGAGTGCAAAGCTAAGTCGGAGGTGGAACAATTAACAACATTGATTAACACGATGTCGTCTCCTGGCGTCTCACAGCAGACACTAAGCGGAGCTACTTTGACTAACATGGGCATCATCAAAGGCTTAGAGAGTCGAGGTTCAGGTTGGTTCAGGTGCCTTGAAAGCGCTTGAATTTTACTCCTAAAAAGCTGCATAGTGTATAAGTTTCTGTTGTCTTTTGGAGCGGTTCTTCTTCTTTTTTTTTTTCCTTGATGTTGCTTCAATAGGTTTCAAATATTTTTAATCCTCCTGGGGTAGATTTGGTTTGCAGAATTTAAAAAAAACAAACAAAAAAAACAAGCACAAAAGCAAAAACACACAGCAGAGAAGAAGATGTCACAGTTTGAATTAAATCATGTCAGATGGATTAAGTGCTTGTGTAGCAAACAGGGAAAAGCTCTGTAGCGAATCACGCTGGTGTACTTCAACCATCTTACCTCCTTTACTCGCATTATGGAAAACAGACACTGGCACAAAAAAGTGAACAGAGCAAAAGTGATGAACGGAGACCCTCAACAAATTAACCATAAATATTTGTGCTGCAGGTGGAGGACGCAGCGGTGTCCACGTTGAATTCTCCTCCTTATCCTTCTACTTCCGTTCCTATGGCGACCTCAGCGATGAGGAGATGGACAGAGTTTGTCAGTTCCTCCATAATCGAGTGCAGAACCAAGAGAGAACACAACTCTACCAGCTGACTGCCTGCTTCAAGGCCTTCAAAAGGTACACACGGATACAGTAAAGCTTAATATCTGTTTCACCCTCCAGTTTAATGTATCATAACAACCTACAGATATTTTTTCACAGCCTTGACAACTGGCGACAACTTTGACACTTGTTGTCTATGTCTCGTGTTGCAGTGTTGCGTTCAGAAGTGTGTCGTCCTGCGTCGACGATTTGGATGAGAATCGCAGCCTCCAGCTGAAAAGCCTTCTCTCCGAGTACTTCGACAAGAGGCGAGACCAAAGCCGCGCGCTCGCACCAGTGGACATCGAGGAGCTCGACAAATATAAGGTAAAACACTCAGGATGGTCACCGGGAGTTTGAGCCGGATCTGTCTTGAATTGATTGAATATCGCAGTTTACTTGTGTACTTGTGTGTGTTTGTAGTTGTCAGACTGGGAGAATCAGATCAGAGCGGACATCAGGAGTTTTCTCTCCACCCGAAGTGATGAGAGATTCTCTGGAAGAGCTGTTGCCAGAATCTTACACGGCATAGGTGAGAACACGTAAAAACACAATATATATGTAACTACTGGTTTTATATCTCATTCACTAGCTAATAATTTAAGCAACCTTGACGCTATTTTTATTTGAAATCCCACTGTAAAGGTGTAACTACACACAGCATATAAACCAAGTTAGAGAACCCGCCAGGTGACCCACAAAAAAGTTGTTTAATGGGTAAAAAATAGATTTAAACGGTGAACTGTGGGCGGCAGCAGGTGAGAGCAATAATTTTCAAGATAAATCAGAAATTAAAATGATTGTGAAGTAGTTTTTTAAAAAACATTTAAATATTCGAATCAGCTGCCAGGATTTTATTGTGAAAGCCTCTGACACAACCTTTAACCCCACATCCTGTTTGATCTGACAGTGATGTAGACCAGTGTTTCCCAACCCTGGTCCCCAGAGACCCACTGCCCTGCATGTTTTAGATGTTTCCCTGCTCCAACACACCTGATCAGATCAAATGATCAGGTCATTATCAGGCTTCTGCAGAGGCTTGATGACGAGCTGATCATTTGAATCAGGTGTGGGCAGGTCTTGATTTGACTTAATTGCGGATGTGACTTGGTCCTCAGCTTTTGTAGGTGCGGATTTGCAAAACTGGGCCTGTGCAGGACTCTGAATCATGTAGCTTTGAAATTCTAAAGGCTGAAATTGATCAGCTGATACGCATCGATTCTTCGCCCACTGCAGGCATCAGATTTTACATGGCAGCACCACAGAACCAGCAGTATTTTAGGAAAAGGTCGCCATTTAGACAGAAATGTTCTACATTACAGATACTCCCATTAATATTCTCTGCATTTGTATTTGAGTAACGTTACATGAAATACCAGCACCACAGAATACTTTTAGTTTACTGTTTATTATTTGGCCATTTAAAACCGCAGTTAAACTTTAAATGTGTTCAGTATGTTTGGGTCTGTGAATGAATAAAGTCCACTTTAACAATTCAGTGCCTCAACAGCAGGTTATCCAGTGAAAATCACCTAAAGGACTTTTAAACCTCTAGAGGGTGTTACAGGATCAGTGAATAAATGTCAAGCTCACAGTGTATTCATTGAATATTTAACCTTACTGAGGCTGCAGTCAGATAGTAGGATAGAAGAATAATCTTCACCATGTTTATAAACATATTCTTTCAGTTTGCGTACATACAGCATCATTACAAAGTAAATATTACTACTTTTAATCAGGTCAGGGAGCACCACCTTGAGCCTTCTCTCTCATACTTGGCTAATTAATTTATTTTATTCTTTAACACAATAAAATCACCTTCTGTCTTTGACCTGGCTCAAGCCGTCCCAACACTCCCTCTGTTTATAGGATTAATATTATTGTCTTGGAAGTACATCTGATTTAAGTAGGTGTTATGATTTCAAAAGTCTTCTGTCTTTGTACTCTTTGTTGACTCAAATCGGAAAACAGTTCCTCAACTCTCCTGATTTTTGCAAATAAAAATAGGTGTTACCCTGCTGGCTTACAGTCTCTAAAGAAATTTGAAAATATTCTGTGTTGAACACGATGAAAAAGTCCATAACGAGCTTTATTAATCTGAGCCTGGAATAAAGTTTAGTTTTCAGCTGTGGATCAACAGACATGTAGCCAAAGTTGAAACCCGCGCTCTGTTTCAGGGAGTCCTTGTTATCCTGCTCAAGTCTACGGCAGAGACAGACGCTACTGGAGGAAGTACATCCAGTTTGACTTCAACCAGCTCATCAGACTGGCCACTCAGGAGATCATTCGCTTCAAGTGACCGAACACATGTGCATGTCCTCACACACACACAGGTCTGCACACACACACACACACACACACACACACACCATCCACAGACTCACACATTCATACTGTTGTCTGGTTTTGATCGATTTGACCAGAAATCATTTTTATTCCATCATGTTGAATTCTTTAATATTTGATGTTTTCTATAATGTAAAGTTTTTATACACATAACTAGTGTACATATATATTGTTATTTGTAGGCTGTAATTAAATAAAAAAATCTCTATTTTTCTATCTTTATCTTGCAGTGACAATTATTCAAAATACCTCTGCTGAAAAAAACTAATTCCTGGTTTGTGTCATAGATTAAAAAAAAAATCTTATCTTGTTTATGGTTTGTTTGAGCTGAAACCTCAGAGAAAATAAAAATCCTGTCCACAATATGAACTGATATAAGCAAGTGAAAACAGAAGAGTAAGTAGAGATTTTAACAATGTTACTGTTGACTTAGGAAACTTTAAACATTTGATAAGACTGCAAATATTGACCAATGCTGAATGGGCTGTCTTGTCACAGAAAAATGTGTGTGTGATTAGTCATTTCCCGGAGTATCGTGTGGGATTTTCCTCAATTTTTTGCCGCACTTTGTTAAATATTTACTCAACATCGGCATGCGGACAAGACATGAAATATGAATATGAAAACTGAGTTAAGCTCTCTTGTGCAACTGCACACCTGTTTCTTGTTGCGAACTTCATTGTGTTTGGTTTATAGTTTCAGAACAGTCACCATGTTTTCTAGTTAAAGTTAAAAGTGAGGAGCAGTCGCAGCCTAGTCACTGGTGCATCCTGGGAAGGAAATACTTAAGAGTTAAAGGAAAAGCTTTGACATTTTGGGGGTGGAAAAAAAAATCACTTTCTTGCTGAGTTAGATGAGACGTTCAAAACAACTCTAATGTTTGTCTGGTAAATATGAAGCCATCAGCTGGTTAGCTTAGCTTAGCTTAGCATAACAGCCATGTGCCCACCAGCATCCAGACTTTATGCTAAGCTAACGTCGGACCTGAGAGTTTAACCTTCTCATCAAACTCTCAGCAAGAAAGTGAATAAGTGTATTTAATTTAAACTACTGCATAATAACCTATAAAGTACATTCTTTTTAGCGAGCCAGTTCTAGCCCACGGGCCACATGTTTGACACCCATGATTTAATATCTTTGAAAGTGAGAGAATTGTCAAACATAACAACAAACAATGTCCAACGTGTTTAAATTGATTTTCTGGTGCAAATGAATCCAGCTAAAAGCTAAAACTTGCTCTTTAGAATGAGGGGAATGAAACGCAGCAACGCTAACATCCAGCTGTGCCGCTGCTGAGCTTTCCTCTTTCTGGACGGTGGACTCTGGCTTTTACATATCTGCTTTGGCTCTGACAGCATGTCGTAAAATGTGAAGAAATCTGCCTAATGAGCATATACATATACTGAGGAGTCTTTGGCTAACAGCTCCAAACTCTGACAGCTGACTGAGCTGTAGAGACGAAAAACAACCTTTCATGGTCATCTTTCCACTACTCGTCAATCTCTGGATTTATGACACTAACCAGACTGCTATTGTGAAGGTTACACTTGTGTTAATCCCATGAAATATACAAACATGGTTTTATATATTGATCTTACTTTTAATTGCAAACTGCTTAACTAAGGTCAACAACAGAGTCCTATAGTAGTGTTAGTTTTCAGTTAATAATATACATAATGCAGTGAGAGAAGCCGGGAAAAAGAATAACTGACCATGAAGTCAGCCTCTTCTGGGAAAGGATAAGTAAAGTTCAATGACAATGACGACAGCAGAAAGTTTATTCTTGAACAAGACTTTTATTTCGGCAGCTGCAGAGCAGATTTAGAAAAAAAAAAAATTTTTTTAAAAATGTGGTTGGGTGAAATAGAGCTGATCTTTCCTGTAAACTTGTCACAATGGGCCTTTGTCACAGCAGACATTGTGGCTTGTCATGGGAGGAAAAGCACAGGTGTTGCCAATAACATAAACAATGGCTCTGTTCTATTCAAGTGTCCCAGGAGGTCGCGACAGCGTGACAGTGAGACAACATGAACAATTTGTCCTGCTGAAACATGTCAAAATGTCTTCTGTGAAAAAGCTCTCAAATAATCACACGAGCAAGAATAGCTGAGAGGAGAAAGAACAGCCTTTTCTCTATTACAAAGCAAAATAAAAACCCTAAAGAAAGTTTTCTAAAGTCGTGTCATTAGAAAACAAAATTATTCTGTGGATAAAGGACATTTTTAATCATTTACAGCTGGAAAAAAAATCAGATATACACTGAAGGGCTCTTCCAAGAAATAAAAAGGTTTGCATGGCCTTTCTTTGCCTATGCAGAGAAAATCATTTTCCCATTATCCCCAAATGAGGTCCCACTCTATCTAATTTGGTTATTACTCTTATTTATTTATTTTTAAATTATGACTTAAAGGATGAGGTAACGATGCTTGGACATCGGAGCCCTGAGGGCTGTACTACAAAGTGAGATTAATGCGTTAGCGACTTATGTTGAGTCTAAAGTCAGAGTTTTCTTTGTCATGAAGGTGTCTCTCTTTTTAACCAGGCTAGATTACCATGGTAACTTATGCTAAATTCATAACCTAAAAAACTAAATTATTTTCCTGATTATGAAGAGGAAAGACATTATATGTGCTAAAGATGCTGAGCGGTCACTGAACGAAGCTGTTTAATGTAATTACAGCATCACGTTACCATGGGAACCTCAGCTGCTGAGGCAGAAAATTATTTTTTTTCCTGTTTGCTTCAGGTCTTATTAACACTTTGAATTGTGTACAGCCAATCATCCACACAGTATAAAATGATGAAGCAGTATAAATCACTTTAATTTATTTTTTCTTAAAGCTTGATCCTGATCTGCACTGCTGATATCAGAGCTCAGAACACTGATTAGAAAACTGATCAGTCTGTCCTGTGTATTATGGATAAGTAACATTCATTTTACTTTGATTTATCTTTCATGATTGGACACTGTCATGTTTGCCGTATCAAGATTATCTGTTTAATTGTTGTCACGCTAGAAATAAACAGCAGGTATTAAGACTGCATTAAGTCGATAAGTAATTTTGCCTTATTTGCAGCAACAGTGCTGCTTTTAGCCGTGATGTACTTTTTATATTCTCACTTATTTGTCTTGACTGAAGTAACCAGCATGCAATCGGTCTCTTTTGTGCAGAAGACGAGTCACATGATGCACCAAACTCCCGTTTTTATGTGAGAAGAAAGCCTGGGTTAACAGAGAAAGCTGATAACCTCCGTCTCTGACTGGAGTTTTAGGGGTTATTTCTTTCACGACAGCTCATGCAAAGAAAGCCAGACCGTGTTGAGCTTCCTTTGTAGTGCAGCCCTCTGCAGTGTGCAAGTCGTTTTATATTTTATGTACCAAATTTTGTGCCAATTCATTTGTAGATATTGACATAACTCACAATTCATTAACCTGTTAGTGGCACTAAAGGAAAAGTCAGGGTTCATCCTCTGGAAACCATTATTATGTGTAGCAAATATAATGTTAATCCAGCTAATAACTGTTGAGATATTTCAGTCAAAGCCTTGATAAGATTCATCCTGTGAGGGCCATGAATGTCTGTCCAGAATTTTACATCACTTTGTCCAACAGTTGTTGAGATATTTCAGTCTGGACCGAAGTGATGAACCGACTGTCCTCCCCGTTTCAGTCTGTCATCTTGATTTGTCTCTGCCTGATAAACATCTTTATGAACTACCTCTCCATCTTATCTGGAGTTACAAGTCTTGCCTTTGTCTGTCTTTCTTCGTTTCTTGTCTGTAAAATCTGACGGTGTCAACTGTAAAAGATGAAGTATGCTGTATAATGTATGAGAAGCTCAAAGGTCCAGTTTTAGAGGGAATTATTGCATGTTTTATTGGGGGAGAACAGTAAATTTCGCGGCTCCAGGGGCTCGTAAAACCTCTGAAAATGTACAATAGAAGTTCAGAATTATGGATTGCTTTTGTTGGAAAGCTGACTTCAGGGAAATCCGCTTTTCCTTTTGTCAGCAGCTATGCTGTATTCTGCAATTCTTTCCCCAGCATATGCTTAAAGGATGAACCCACTGCATAAATGTGGTCATTAAATGTGTCATTTTGTCTTGAGAGTTAAAGTCTGACGCTGGTCACGCTTGGATTATACTGTATATGCATAGGTTACATCTCCGTCTCTGCATGATGAGTTGTCAGCGGACTCTGTCCCTAATGAAGACGCTCACATAACCTGTAGATCAAGGTTAGACGAGGAAGATGAAAGTCAAGTTTCCACTACACCTCTGGCTGCAGGCTGACGGTAAACAAAAGGCTGAATTCACTGCACCCGCTCTCGTCCCAAACTGACAGTTATTTAATACAAGGGCAAAACACTAGACATCTTTATTTATAACACAAACCCGTAAATATGTTTTCAGCTCTGATCAGTTGAGAATCACAAAATGTTTTTCAGAAATTAATTAACTCTATATATACAAGTAAACCTTACATGAGTGATCATGATTATTCATATGGTCAAAAACAATGACATACCAGATAAATTTGGAAATAGATTTTTCAATATCAGAAGAAATAGACTTGTTTGTCCTCAGAGGAACCATTTGCATTGTGTTCCTTTAGACTGACTCTACAGCGAGGTCAAACCACCTCAGCAAATCACTTTTAATTAAAGATATACCCGGGGCAAATTCAACTTTATATAGCTTATTTAAGCTGGTGTGTATTTTAGCCACTTATAAAAGAGGTCCACCTGAAAAAAATCAATATAAGTCGAAGTGTATGTTATAGATTTTGCTGCCAGACAGCTTTTTCCAACAGGAAACTGCTGTTATAGAAGCCAAATATTGTTCTCTCCAAACCAACCAAACTCCATTGGTAAAAACAGTCAATTTATCTTGCAGAACACGGGAGTTGCTGCCTCGATCTGTTAGTTAGTCTGTACTGTAATAAATCCTAACTTTGATAAAACTTTATATTTTATTCAGCATTTGAAAAACATGATCAAGTGACCCCATCTGTGGGCCAGAGGTTTAAGGCATTTGAGTGGCACAGAAAGTTGCAGTTTGCATGACTGGATTAGTTCCCAATGAGAGGTTGATTACCTTTTTCTCAGTGGGAACCAATGACTGTATATAAAATGGACGTCTCTGCCTGGTAAAAACTAAAACATCAGAGTACATGTCAAATACATTTTTCCCAAATGTAGTCTTGGTCATTTTAGGGAGTTTTTATCACACTGATGTTTGTTTAAGTGTTAATTCTTCTGATTAGTTTGGTTTTAATTAGTTACGCAGGTATCATGAACTCAATACCGTGGCTCCAACGCTGCTCTCTACCAGATGCCACCAGTGCAAGATGGTAGCACTTCTATTCGGGATATTTTGGCTTTGACTTTTTCACAGTGAGCGGTATTAGAGTGGTGTCGTCCATCTTTATTTACTGTCATTGGTGGGAACAGGGGTCATCTTGCCACTTAAGCCCTCTCACTCTGTCCCTGACGTTCTCATCGTGGTCATTTATGAATTAATGCCCATAAACACTCAATCAAATATTAAATCAAATGCAAAATGAACAGACCAACGTGTGTCTTGACTGTTTTAGAAACTGATTCTGTCTTCATAAAGTGTCAGCAGCAACAGAATACCCCATCCGGTCAGAAGGCCGAAGTTCTGCAGCAGGAACATCAGCCAGGGTCTCTTGTTGCTGATGTGGACCATGGTGGGGAGCTACAGGGAGAAAGACGAGAGACGGGTGTTAAAAATTAACATCTCATCCGTTTCTACTTGATCCCGTTTTGAAGACGGTTTGATTCTCACCATATCGGCCAGTCCCACATATAGGAAGAGTCCAGCAGTGATGGCGGCTATCCATTGTTTGGTTGCGAGGTCAGTGGCTACAGACAGAGCGATGTACATTCCGACAAATGAGGTCATGGCACTGCCGACGTTTAAAAGCAGAGCCTTACGGACGGACACGCCGCTGTGGAGCAAAATGGCAAAATCACCTGGAAAGACACAAGAGCAACAGAAGCCTTGATTATAAAAATGTTCTTGGATTTATACTTGAACTTATCAGGGGTAGATGCTAATATTTTTAAGCAGTGGCCCATAAATCTTCTCTGTGGATCCTGAGCTTGGAGCTACGTTTACGTGCTCACTGTCTGAACTGGGTGTGTGTTGCAGGATGTATCACGAGATTTCGTATATCTTGCGATATTTTCACACGTGCATCCATTAAGAGATATACGAAGTCTCGCGATACATCAACGCCATGTTTACATGCTACCTGGGAGGCTACAGTTGACATTTCGGCTAAAAACATGGCGTAAATGGCATCTTTTGTGGTTAAATTTTAATGTCGCGGCTCGCGGACACTTGGATTACACCACACGAGCAGGATGGAGACATTTTGTGTTTGTTTTGTGTTCTTTTTTTTTTACATTTTATCACCATTTACTGCCATTGGCTGCAACCCTGCTTTCCGCTGAAACTCCAGGATTGTTTTGTGAACTGAAGATCTTCACCCATCCTCAAATCGGCATAGAGGTGAGTACATATTGAGTGGATTATCATTCTGGGGTGGAATATCGCTTTAAGATCAAAATTGATAGTAATTTTTATTTTTTTAAATAATGCCTGATGATGTCTTTGACTGTGTGTGTTTGTGTTGTTTACCCAGTTCATGTGGTAGTTCATGGCAGAACACAGCGAGTGATGTGGCCAGACCAGACTTCCACGACAGGGCGAAGGCCGCGCCCACCGCCAATCCGTCTGCAAAGTTGTGGATCCCGTCACTGATCGTTATCATGTAAGGCAGCAGACGCTGTTCTGTGGAGGCGGACACAGTGATAGTTAGTGGTTCAGCAGCCTCAATAATTAGCACAATTGAATGACAGCATGCTTGAAATACTCACCCCTGGTTCGCTCTTTTTGTCCTGTGAGTGATTTCTCATTCTCTTCATATCCAACCTGAAATGTTCATGTGACACAAATCAAATCAGCGTGTCCTGTTATTGATTTAAAATGTGAAGCTTATGGCTTTCTCACACACTGAGACACCTTAATAACTGTTTTAAAGGGATAGTTCACCCAAAAATGTGTCAAGTTTAAAAAAAGTGCTATCCCAAGAAGCAAAATGCCAGTTCTTTTTATTATCATTATTATTATTTGTTTTCTTTATATTCCCAGTTTTGATTAGTATCCCTCCTTAACCTTCCCCGTCTTCAGGTTTCTCACCAGGTCTGCCATTGATGCCGACTGTGTCTTATCTTTTTGTTTCCTTTCCTGTTGATACATCTCTAAAACCATCCCGTGGTCACAGTGGTGAGGCTCTGGTTGTTCCTGAAAAGACAGAGAAAAAAAGAAAAAATTACTTAATGTTATGTTGACAGTTGAGGCAAAAGAGAAAAAGAAGGATTTGAGGAGGTAAAGAATAGTGAAATTAACCCACATGCAGTACAAAATAATTTCTAATTCAGACTGAAAATAAAATAAATTTGTGTGATTTTTGAAAGAAATTACTGTTTGAACAGTGCTGCACAATTTGGAAAACAAGATAAAGACAATTTTGTTCTCAAAGCAAATCTATTTTAAATAATTATGAGTTTTCCTTGATTTAGCGTTGCAAATTAAGAACAAGATCCCACAAAAGCAATATTTGGAGAGTAACGATTTTTTAATGTAATGAAAGGCTCAGAATGGCAGGTAAACCTTGCGTGTATTTCCGTACTTGTATTCTCATCCGTTTTATTCGTGCTGTGCTGCTTTTTTTCTCTTACCGCATGATGATGTTGATGATGATGATGATTATCTTTATATACAATCAGGGAGAAGATCGTTTCCATCAGATAAAAGCAGTAGATCCCGCCGATCAACACCAGCATCTTGTAAACGTAGTCTGGAGTTTCTTCGTGGTGGCCGTCATGTGAATGCTCGGTTTCGCCTGAATGCACGTGTAATCCTAGAAACTGGACGCAAAGACCGCAAGAACCCGTCAAAATGTGCGCATGCTGCTGCAGGAAAATCAACACCATTGTTCATTGTTCCTGGAGTCCTCGTGGTTATAAAGAATATCATGTAACTGCAAAACCAGAAGTACATTTTATGTGAATACTGGACTTTTCAGCTCCGTAGTAGTAGTGTTACCACAAATCCTTATTTTTATTTTCTTTCTTACTTTTTGCATAAAAATAGTTTTTGTATCACTGCCCCTCTAATGCACAACATGGGTCTTCTGTTATTTCACGCCTGGCTCGGTGTTTCTTTGCTGTATCTATATCTCATGTAAGTATCTAGTCTGAGTTTTGTTTGTTATCAAATTAACTCCACCTATTAAGAACAGCCATGCAAAGTGCACTACAGTTACACTAGGATTCAGTGTTAGTGTTACAGATTATCAGTGAGACAAAGTGACAAATAAATATTAAATAACACTTAAATACAATGTGTCATTTTGATCCAGCTTGATGTAGTAATAAAAAAACGGTTATTCATAAAGTAACAAAGAAAAAACTAGAATTAGAGCCTCACGATTGTATGCCTCCACGAACCAGCCAAGTTGCAGTTTACGTCCATGTCTGTCCAGACTCATATAATGTTTATTGTGAAGACTTTGAATGACTGTTTAGAGACTGTTTTTTTTTTTTTTTTTTTTTACAGAGGAGTACAGAGGACTGATAAGGAGCTGAACATTATGATGCGATAGTGACCTTTTAGATATAAAATGTCATCACTTCATTTCATTTAGTGAGGTCACAGTGACCTTAATTTTTAACCACCGTAATCTAATCAATTCATGCTCGAGTTCAAGTGAGCACCGAGTACCAAGTTTGAAGAAATTCCTTCATGAGATATTGCGTTCACAAGGATGGGATGACCTGTAAACACAATGCGTCTGGCCACAGCTGTTGCCAGCATGGAGCGATTAAAGTTTTTAAGGTTTTTTTTAAACATTGTAAATCACAGAGGTTGTTCAGCACACAGTCATGAATGTGCACAAAAAAAATTAGGCTGTCCAGTCCAGTAGCATGCGAGATAAGCTCCAGACAAGATGTAGGTGAGTAGATCACGCACACACGCATGAACTCACAGAAGCGATCGTGTAATCCCTCCTTGTGCCTGGCATGGATAATGAGTAGGGGTCACCCATGTTGACCCATGTTCTACAGAGTTAAAGGGTTAAACGTGTTATTATCACTCACCATTGGTAGCAGATGCAGTAAGGCGTCTCCAGTCAGTGAGCCTACAGCCAGACTGACGCAGAACTGGATACACAACTGGAACACAATGGTGCAGGACGTACACAGCAGTATCACAATGCCAAACATGGACGCCAGTGTTATAATCACGTTGGCAATGGTTGCATAGAGGTATCCTTCAAGAGAAAGGGAGAATAGGAAAGGTTGATAAACACCAAAGTCACGTTTAAAGTGGCTAAAATACAAAATCAAACCCACACGCAGACACACACACCATAGATCCTCACAACTTTCATCAGCCAGCCTGATAAAGAAACAAAACACTGAGGGATATAAGGAAGGAAACACTTCATTCTTCTTTATGTTTACCAATTATTGTCATTTTTATACCCGACAGCCTCTCGGGGTGATTATGAAAAGCAAATACTTTAATCCTACACTTAATTTTAATATCCTTCATCTACAATAAATCTTTCCAATCTTTCTCTTTCCTTTGTTTCTCTTTTCCAACTTGTCTTCTTTATTAATTAAGAAATTAACTCATGAAATCACTGAGCTGTCCTCTTCATCAGCTTCAAGTCCAAAGCATCTTTTTTTCGACTGGCTTTTTTGTTTTCTGACTGAAATGTTTGTTTTGGGGACGTCAGGTTTAGAGAGGTGATTCAGTTACGTCTGTTAATGACTGAAGTAGCCTGTATTTTCAGAAACATAATTTCCTTTAGCCTTCAGTTACGATAAACCTTTCCCATTGTTCGTTTTTCCTCCTTTTCCCCCTTTCATTTTCTTTCTTCTCCATATGACAAATGAAAAACAACGGTTTGTATCTTATGCAGACACCCAGTCGAGCACTTCCAAAGAGCAAACTAACCAACTTTATTAATGTACGTATTAATTTATTAAACAAGCGGACTTTATTAATCTTTTGCAACAAAATAAAGCACAAAAATACATATGAAGAAAAATTAATTTAGAGAGAGCCTTTATTAATGCAATCTAGTCATTCGGCCATGATAGAGGTGAACAACACCTCATAACTTGGGACAGTGGTGC
>JAJHUR010093625.1:1822-21770 GCA_027495735.1 Lutjanus campechanus | reverse complement strand
TCCCAATTTCCGACTCCTGTGTTTATGTGCGTTTAAGCTGTAAAGTTCAAACAGCACGGATTCTACAAAGGGTGGAGTGAGGGACTTGTTATGAGGGTTAATGCTGCAATAAATAACGTTTATAATGAATCTGTGTCACTCTAAAAGCAACTAATACTGTATTACAAATTACATGTGACCAAAAATAGGTGAATTAATAAAAAACAAACATTCTGACATGCATTCAGGGCCTCTTCGGATGATACCAGTTTCCAAGAAGCGAAATCGTTATTCTGACGACTTTGGTGTGTTCTTGTGCATTTAAATCAAGTAGAGGGTAATAAGGGTTGAGTGGTGGGACTTGTTTTCAGCGTTAATATTAATAAATAACATTTCTAATTAATCTAGGTCACTCTATGTGGACAGCGACTAAAAGTAACAACCTAATACTACATTAACTCTCATCTGTCGTTTCTGCATATTTGATGTCAAAAATGAACAAATCAACAACTTTCAGAGTTGTTCCAATTTTTCCGATTATTCCGACACCACATGAATGCGCTAATAAGTTAGGGAGTTGGACGTGGCTCTCCGACCAAATGACGTGGATTTTCAAAACTGACACAAAGAGACAGACAACCATTCGTGCTCACGTTCACATTTACAGCCAGTTCAGAGTCACCAGTTAACCCATTAACCTGCACGTCTTTGGACTGTGGAGGGAAGCCGGAGTACCCGGAGAGAACCCACGCAGACACGGGGGAGAACGTGCAGACTCTGCCCAAAAAGGCCGTGCCCCTGCCGCAAACTCTGCAGAACTCAGAGTCTTCTTGCTGTGAGGCATCACTGAAATCATACTTCACTTTCCTAAAGATTTCAAAGATGGTGAGTGTGTGTGTTTTCTGGGCCATTCAAACAAACAAGTGTCCTAATCACCATATATATATTCCATCGTGTTCAGTTGAGTGATATTGGCCGGAGAGAGCTTCACTGAATCGACACTCAGCATGCAAGATTGCCACAATTCTTGCAGTGATCATGTTTCTGAGGAGGATTATGAAAAACCAGAGCCAGGATCCCTCTGCAAAAGTTCTTCTTCTGTATCTTCTGTTTCATAAAGTTTTCCTCGTGTCTCCACAGTGAACGGCCTCACTCGTTTTTTATTTTCACTCACTGATTTTTATTTTCTTGCATTTGTTGTCTCTTCCATAAACCACTGAAACTCTGATCCAAACAGCTGATCTGTTGCACAGTGCGCAACACAGACAGGCGCGCTCATGTGTAGGAGTACAGAAGTACTCCGGCTGAGAAAAAGTAGTGCCAAAGTAAAGAGCTGTCTGACAATGCTGCAGGATCCGTGTTGGGACTTCTCTCTTGTTTCTCGTTTTCGTATTCATATTCATATTGTGCAATACTTCAACTTTTCACCAAGATCTGGCTGAGCAATGACAAAAAAGTTATTTTGATGGTATTTCAGAGTTGATAATTTCCTGAAAAACAATAAAAAATATTGATGACTTCTGCATTCATTAAAGCATTAAAGTAGCTAAGAGCTAACTGTAACTGCTAGTTGATGGTAGAGGGCAACGGAACCAGGCTCAGCAGAGAACACGGCTGGAGTGGGACCGAGCACAGCCTCCGAGAAAGACAAGGAAAGTAGTACAAATGTCATATACAGAGTTTCCTGATAGAAAGATTTCTTTAACCAAAATCGTTACAATTAAAAATACCAGAAAAAGTCAGACATTCTGCTTTTCTCTTTCTTTCTTTTTGCCAGAGTTGTGAAGGACAAGAAAACGAAGCAGTGGAAGAAAAGCAGAAAGACGAAGCACCTAAAAACAATAGTTTTAGTACAACAAGCTGGAACATGTATGTTTTTTTTTTATCCACCAGTGTAAAAATAAGCTCAGTTGGAGCACTTGTATTGCCAAAAGCAGGTTTGGCATCCGTCTATATTAACTTCTGTGGTTCATCTCAGATCTCTGTCCTCTAACCTCGCAAAGTCGATTCAGAAAGTAGAATAAGTTGTCAGAGCTGGAACAGTTGATAAACGGTCGGACCTTTTAGAAAACAAGCAACAGACTGCACAGTTTTATCTTGAAGTGTCACAACTGGCGATGCAAATATTATTTTCACGCTTTCGTTCTCTAATAAAAAAAGCATTAAGGAAGCATTAGAACCATGTTCAATGTTCCTTTCTTAGAATAGAATTGGACCAACTTCAACTAGCTCATGCCAGCATATTTCTTTGTATTCTGTCTATTCTCAGTCTGGTAACTGGAAGTCTGGACTTCGTGTTCAAATGGCCTACAGTTTGTTCATAACAAATATTTCCTGTCACTTAGCAGCACCCCCACACTCCCAGCGCACCCCCCTGCTCATCAGCCATATCTCTGTTACCATTTCCTCATTTGTTGTGTCTCCACATTGGCCGGGCCTGCCGTCCCCTTGAGGGACTGCTTCACTCATGACTTCCACTGTTGTGTCTCGGCAGTCCTCTGCCTTTTGCACAAACATATCGATCACTTCCACCTCTCCTCCCTTGTCACCTTTTCTGTCCTGGGCTAAAAATACATTTTCACAACCAATCCGCGTCGCCAACGACCACCTCCAATCCTCTTCCCTTCATCCTTTGACCCCTCTCCTTGGGCTTTAATCCTTTTCATATTTCTATCCAAAATGTTTGTTTCATCAAAATCCGTCTCGCGACCTCCGCGAGGCTCCGTGACCTTAAGATACAATCGCCGTTATTCCGAGGTCAGAGGATCTCCTGTGCATTTGGAGACGTGTCTCGCATTAGACTCCTTTGTGAAAACCCACAAACGTGCCGTCTTCAAATAAATGCTGATTGCTGTGTTATTAGGTTCCTTTAGCTCATAAAAACATGACAGCCCCTGGATGTTTACAGAGCCAGGCACTTTACAGGGGTCAATAAAAGGAAATTGCTGCTCAAAGAAGCTGTGGGAGTATGACTTAAGACATACAACTCCAACTATGACCTGATCCGGAGAAAAATAAATAAAAAAAACACAGGCCTTCAACAGAGAAAGTCCATCGCCATTGTTTAATTGTATAGCCAGGCTCGGTCTTGTGTCCAAAAAGTGTGTCTTAACTCTGCCCTCGTTTACCCTCATTGATGAAATCTCACCTGTGATCCTCTTATCTCTTTGACAAGACTGACAATAACAAGCGCGAAGGTCACTGCAATGACACTGCTTTACTCTTGAAATAACAAGTTTGGGTTTCATAAGGCTGAAGTAGTGGCAATAATGTTCAGATCAGTGGACCACACGCATACCCTTGGCAGTACAAGAAAGGTCTATTTGCGGCGGGCTTCCAGAAGGTCACGGCGGCAAGGCCTCAACTGAAGTGTCTCAATCAGAGGCAGTGCAGAGGCAGGGTCACCTGATGGCCAGTGCCGTCTGTTCCAGAGGGCAC
Organism: Lutjanus campechanus; assembly: GCA_027495735.1. NCBI lineage: Eukaryota > Metazoa > Chordata > Actinopteri > Lutjaniformes > Lutjanidae > Lutjanus > Lutjanus campechanus. The sequence goes on along the minus strand of JAJHUR010093625.1, from coordinate 18,353 downwards.
TTAACCCTGGATGAGTAGCTAATGGAGGGAGTCATCCAGAGCAGATTCACCTAACCGATTTAAATAGGCATCCACTCACAAATGCATGGATAAGCGTGGAACTGCTGAGTGCTACTAAGCCAAAGGTGCTATTAAGGGGACAAAATAACACTCAACAATATCCACAGAAGCTGTTTGGGTGTGCACTGGGCAGAGAGTTTAATATAAAGAAAAAAACATAATTGAGTACAAATTTAAAAAACTAAAAATGTAAAAACTTAAAAAACAGCGTACAAGCTGCCTTAAAAAATTTTAGTTGACTGAATTTGAAAAGACAAGTTTAGGTTTTTCTGTAATGATTCAAAACAAATAAATGTCTCTAATCAAATAAACTTTTTTCTTATTAATTCAGTTTTACTTGAAAAAACATGTTCAATAAGCTTAAAGATCTTGTAACGCAACAATAAAGGTGTGTTCTGAGTTTGTCACACCACAGAAACGTGTGTTATTAACCATCCAGCCATAGTTGAATGATTTTTTAAAAATTGCATATAAAATTAGGTCTCGAAATCATGAAAAAATTAGCAGTGTGTCCGCTCTGCTGTCTCAGTGTCAAACACCACTACAACCTCAAAACTACCTCAGCCAGCAGCTTTATTGGACATGTCCAGACATGTTTGAGCCACCAGAGCCAGAGGACAGTGACAGGGTGGTATTTTTTTTTAGTTTAGTTTAGTTTATTTAGTTTTTAAAAGGACAGTGTTCAGTGATCATTTACAAGAAATGAAAACATGGTTGCACCAGATTTAGCAAGACGCTAATTTCCATCCGTAGTCCTACACATAACAAGTAGATGCACTAAATAAAATTTAAAATCTCAGTTTCATAAGTCTGCTAATTTGCTAATCACGTTAGCATAAAACAAAGCAACAATACTATGGTCAATTTGGTAATGTATTTTTGCAGGTTCTTCCTTCTATTCCCAACAGTGATTGTATTTTTACATTCAAATTCAAATGAAAACTAAAATTATATTTATCCCCATAAAGTATACCTTTGAAGACTTTTGTATCATTCTATTATATTTGGGATTCTGCTATTGGAGAATATAAGATTACAAGCAGCCTGGACATACCTCCTGTTTGCACAAAGTAAATACTTTTCAAACTTAAAGTCCTCTGAATTCACAGTATAAACCACATGATGACTTACCACTCGGAGCTCATGGTGCCACTTCTACAGTGGCCTTTTTAACCTCTGCTCAACTGCAGGCTGCAGCCAACGTCAAAAGACTTCAAGTGAGAGGAACTCGTGTTTACAAGTAATGTAGTGCTCTGAAAATAAATTTGAAGTTTTATTAACGAATAAATAAAACTCATATTTACGTTAAGTTAATGAGAAAAGATTAGTTGACTCAACTAAATTCCTGTATGATTTTTTACAGTGTAGGATATTCAACATTTGATTGTCTGTGGTTGGGATCTAAGATAAACTCAAAGTAAAGAAACATCTACATTTTTGTAAGAATTTCGGTGAGCGCATATGTAAAGAATAGCCCGACAACGACTTAACCATACTGACAGTAGTCGACGTAAAGAAAAGGGGCAAAAACATGCAGTAAAAAACTCGACAACATATTAACTCTGATCGCGCTGTAACGAAAAGCGAGCAGTGATAATAATAAGCTCTGATGGGGCCCTCTTATGGCCCATCGATTTCCAATAGCTGAGATCATAGAAAGCTGGGTGGGTAATTACACTGTGCAAGCAGAGGTCGTCCTGAGCAAATATCATTATCATCAGATTAGAATGAAAGGCTGGCGCGGGTCGAGCACACGGGGGTGAAGGAGACCCAGAGGAGAAGCTTCTCAGCACACATTTCTGACCCTTCATCTGTCTCAATGTCCCCCACCTTGCTCCCACCTCCACGGGTCAGCCCTACATCACACTGACACAAACAAGGGAGGGGGGGGGAGTCACCGAGCCACAACCATTCATCAGTGAGAGACAAGGCATATGATGAGAGTGATACCTCAGAGTAGCAAACAGATAAACAAGAGGACAACACATAACGCTGGTGTAGGGGAGCTGCACAGGAGGTACAGCGTGGAAATTTATGGTGGATGAAAGTTTAGAAGTGAGTTTTTAAAAAACGCATATTGAAGTCTGGATTGTTGAAAATGTTTGTATTCAAATAAAGTGAATAAAGATCTCTTTCTGTCATACATAAATTACACATTTTTTTGAAGTGAAGTTATGAATATATAAAGAGCGCAAATCATTGTTCATCCAGTCATCACGAACAGACATTATTGATGCCAGACCCTTTGACGACCACACAAGGAAGTGGTCACTATTTGCACATTAAGCAGAAAGATGCTAATCAAAAAGATGAACTGATGGTAATAATGATGGCAATAAACTGATACAAGCTACTGAACCTGCAGGGCTTTCGCATCAGGGAACTGGGCCCGAAACCGAGTTAATTAGTGTGAATGAACACATGCGTACCACGCTGCCGCACAGTTTGTTGATCCGTACTCAAGTCGATTTGAAAAGGTAGTCTCGGGTATGGTCCGCATCAGGCGTGAAAGCAAACGGTACCAAAACAACGACTGCCGTTGTGATGTTCGGTACAGAACAACATTACTAATGTGAACACTGACTGGGGAAGGGGAGTGAGCAGGGATGGGCAATTGTACTAAGGCACAATATGAAGTAATCATACTTAATGTGAATGTGATTCCACCAGATGCGCCTTTGGGTCTTCACTCTTTAAATACGTGAAGCATCTATTTTTAACGGGCGCCGCATCAACTAGCACAGCGCAGATCGAGCAGGCGAGTCAGATACAAAAGAAGTTGAGAGAAGCCAGTCAAATTTTCAAAATAAAAGACCTTGTGCAGACCTGCAATCATAACAACAACACAGAGAAAAGAAACTATTTAACTACGTAATGTACTTTTCCATGGTAGAGCCAAAAAGAGCAAGGAATGAGGACCAAATCAACAAAATATGAGCAAGTACATGCTGCTGGTGGGGGCTGCAGACGTGTGGAGGACAGATCAAGACTGTGCTGCTGACATGCCTTGCCTGGTGGAATCAACCAGTTAAAATAGTTTAGTTATCTCCTTTGGTGACTGCCTAAGGAAAAATATTTGCTATTCCATATTCACTTTGCTAGCGTGCATGAAATGTCAGATAGTGTCACTGCTGCTACTCTGAGTAAAAAGAGTGACAAAGAACATAGACTGAATCGTAACTTGTGGTGACTGAGTGGGTTAAACAGAGGACTTCTGTTGAGGCAACTTGGAAAATTGGATGTAGTTTCTCAGTGAAGTTCCAAAATGAAACACACATTTGATACATCAAAAAGAACATTAACAAGCGTTGGATGTCTGTGGTCACTGTGGCTCCAGTTGTTGTTGGAGTCTTGTGATTGGTTTGCTCACTCCACATGAAGGCATCTTTCGTCAGACGGACGTAAACCTCTACTTGTTTTGTCCCCTGCAGTGTTACTCATTCACAACACAGCTGTACCTGCATTTTCCCTGAAATCTCACTCGGTCTTGGGGTGGGGAACTGGCAGTACAGATTTTCTTGAATATCGATCTCTGCTCCCAATTACACAGGACCCCGAGCAGGAAATGTTCCTGAATATTTCAGGGACAGACTGCATATTTGAACAGATGAAAATTAGCTTATAGCTAACTCTTGTGCAGCTAAGGAGCTGTGCACTGTCCCTGTCAAATAAACAAACAAAAATAAATGTGAATGTCAGTCATATCAATATATGTAGGTATCTATTATCCATTGATCAAATCGGCTTCTTCAAGTTGCTCATATTGTCCAACCAACAGTCGTAGAACAGTTGGTCAACTACTTAATCATCCAATCATATAGTTTTTGTCTTGTGAGTAGCATAAAGGGACTACAATTTACATTTTGTTGCACAACCCTTTAAATGAACCTTGTACCTTGTAAAAGGGTAATTATTATTATATTTGAACAACTAAAATCGACTGTTATATGATAGTTATAGGTGTATTATTTAAGAAAGGTGTTTTTACAGTGTTTTTATTCCATAAATCCCACATTTTAAGTACCAGTTTCCTGTATGATGCTTGGTAAGTCAAATATGGCAGTTTTATGAACAAAACAACAAGCGTAGAAAAAGATAGGCAAAACCGGCACCGCATGGCTAGTTTTGATTGTAACTGTCAGGGTCTGACCCTGTCAAAATAAAACAGAATAGAGAAAGAGTCGATATAAAAATGCACATTTTCAAAGGCGCATACATTAAAAGCAGAATCCTCTCCCTCTCCTTTTCTCTCCGAGATGTCATTTGTGGTTTAAACGAAGTGTGGAGAAGTAGATGAACCATCCACAGATGATTAGGTGGGAGGGAGTCCCAGCAGGCCCGCCTCACCTCACCCATCTCCTTCACCCTGGGTACTCCTCCACGGCCGCCAAAACCCCCAACACGCGAGCGCAGAGATCCAGGGCAGCCCGGCAAGAGGTTGCGAGTGCCACTCTGACGAGCCTCTGACGTCTCTATCTGCGCCGCTCAGTGTGGGAGCTGGCCCGGGCCACCTACATTAACATAAACAAGGCGTGCTGCTGGGGTCCGCCTGTCAGGGGCTGTCACCGCCGAGGACAGAGGAGAGACGCCTCTGCATTAACCTCCAGGCTTATCTCACTCTCTGTGCGTCCCACGAAAAAAAGTGGGGATTAGTGCTCAGTCAGGAATTGCTTTTGGGTCCTTGTCACTCCTGCACGATTATTGAACTCCCCCCTCTATACTCAGACTATTATTCTCATCCTACTCTGCCACCTTCCCAAAGGGAGGGAATCCCTGGGGTTTAAAATGGCAACCCACGGGATCCATTTCTTTGATTTTGGTGACACCTTTGGTGATAAGTTGTCGCTGCAGTGGTTATTGTACTTGCATGAACCAGAGAAATGCATGTGTCAGTTTCTATGAATCATCACAATTAAAGTCGTCGTTTTTTTAAAGTCTGTGAGCATAGGGTTCTTTCAAGCGTCATGAAATTTGATGTAGACTCAGCAAGTTATATTTATCCTCTGTGAGGGACATGACATTGGGGGCTTTATTTCAAACGCCATGGATGTAGCTTATTTGAGTCCTAATGTCTTCTAAAAATGACATTCTGGGCTTTTTATTGATGCAACGCACATGGAGACACATTTTCTGTCCTGACAGTGGCACATGCTTCTTCTCATTTTCAACAATTTTCAAGAAAGACTTCAAGAAACTGGAATATTGCGTTTACAAGAATTGGACAAACATGAGGTTGCAGTGATCTTTGACCACCAAAATCCAATCCGTTCATCCTTGAGTCAAAATGAAGACTAAGATCGAAGAAATTCACTCAAGGCATTCTTCAGATATTGCATTGAGAAGAATTAGATGACCCGAAAACATAATATCATAACATAATAAAAAAAAGGTTTTTCGAACTTGTGATTCACAAAGGCCCTTTGGCATATCATCAGCATACCAAGAAATGTCTGTTGATGACGCACACACAGGCACATACGCAAGCAATCGCACGATCCCCTCCAGTTTTAAGCCTGGTGGATATAATTATGTGCAAATATTAAATCAACTTCATGCTTTGAAGGAATAACAATTTTAAGTTAGAAAATAAAACATTTGCCCAACTTAACATAGTTTACAAACCATACCCAACCCTGGTCTTCTATCTGAAAACAGATACAGATATAGATACAAATAATTAGATATAGATATAAATAATGAGATATTTGGACACCTCTAGTATTCAGTAGAGGTGATACAACAAAGTACTGAGAATGACCATTTCCACGACAGATGTGACTTTATGCTGAATGGTCTGGGAAAGGTTCAGATACACCTTTAAAATGGAATTAAATTTCTCTCGACATAAACCCTTTTTTTTTTTATCATTAAGGTGTTCAGCTGAGGCTTTTAAAAAAAAATTCTGACTGAGTGATTATTCTGAATAGTGGTTGAATAAAGGACTCTGTGAAAACACTCTCTGTGGACAATACAGGTTTGAAAAATAAGGGAACCTTGAGAGAGAGATTTTTTCTCTCTTTTTTTGGTTAAATCACAGTTTCTGAGGTCAAGAATTAACTTTCACACTTTTTGTTGTTGAAGTTTGAAGTTTCTTTTCTTGTCTGTTCACCCATGCTGGCTATCACTGCTTTATTCCAAGGAAACCTTTTCACTGAGAGATATAAGAGCATGATGAGTCACCCAAAACATATGATTTCTTTCTTTCACAGGGCTCTACTGACTTGTAGTTATACATTATGCCAGGGAAAGATTTTCACAGCTGCCACAATGGCCATGACCCATCTGTGCCCCAGCTGATTTTGCTGTTTCTCCTCTGTCTCCTTCCTGACAATATGGTTTCTAGAAACCACTATCTTTTGTTGACTGGGTAACGTCAAGTAAAATGCTGCACACATAAACAGTGGTGGGTTGAAGTTGGAGCCTGGGATGAACTGCTGGAAAACCAGGTTATTTAAGCGTGATGATTCACAGCAGAGACAAAGCGCTCAGGATGAATGCGAGAAAGGGAGCGTGTGAATGTGAACATAAGTGTCGACGTGATATAACCTTCCTTTCACCGTGAAGCCTGGTGTTACTCTACAAGTCTGTGGTTTACACTGCAGACTGGAGTCTCTGTTCACAAAGACAATCAGCTAAATCTGTCATAAATATGCTTGTCTCCTCTTCATTGCACTGCTGCATGCTCTGTCTCTCTCTATGGAAGGCAGTTACCACTAATGTGATGGGGAAAACAGATCCTGTAAGTTATTAATAAGAAATAATGACTTTACTGTGTCAAAAATAGCTGGTATATCAAAATGAGAAACTTTCTCATTATTATTCAATTACTGTTTTAAGAAAGTTTCTTCTTTTGTATGTATGTATGACATCACCATATAGTCCATTACATAGTTATATGTCCAATCTGCATTTTTATTGTTAACAAAAGGTGTCCCTCAAGGTTCGATATTAGGACCTGCCCTTTTTACGAGCTACATTAATGATATTGTCCAGGCTCTAAATATCTGTACCATGTATTTCTATGCTGATGACACTATTTTATATTGTTGGGCTGACTCCATACAATTGGCCAGTGACAATTTACAATTTGCTTTCTTTTAATATTCTTCAGGAGACACTCACTGACCCCAAACTCATGTTAAAGGCAGATAAAACAAAATTAATAAGAAAGCTACGAAAGAACTTTCAAAGTTCGTGTTCCTAATCTGATTAAACGGCTGTGGATGAAGCTTGGCTTTCTCTACAGAAACAGATGCTTCTTTCCAATGTTCAGTCGAAAAAGAATTATAGACTCTGTATTGGATTATGGTGATATAATTTACAGACATGCAGCTGTTACCACCCTTAAGCCCCTTGATGCAATATACCACTCTGGTCTTAGAATCATCACTGGTGGTACCTAAAATACCCATCATTGTATTCTCTATAAAAACATTAGCTGGGCCTCTTGTGCTTGTGACTCATGGAATAACTTCCAACGCACTTTAAATCTTTAGTCCCTGATAACTTTTTAAAAAACATGCTCAGAAATCTTAATTTTTAGAAATTTTTTCGTTTTTTTCCCCTGTTTTGTTGATATTGAATTTGCCTAATGTAATCTCAGCATCATTGAAAATGAGGGCCACCCCTCAGTGTATCCCCGAGAAGTAAATAAAGGTTGAATGACTGAATGAATTAATGAACAGACTGACCTCTGACTGACTTCCAGTGTCCTTGTACTTAGAGTTAACAAATTAGGAAAAATTTGAATAAAAATAAAATCATCCTCAACCCCTAAGTTAAATTCATTGTAATAGTTTCATGGACTTAAAATCAATGTTTTATTTGATGGCCTTGCTGCCCTGCGTTTGGCCTTTGTGCCCTGAAAAAATTGACAACACAAAAGGGCAAGTGGCCTTGCCCTTAAAATGATGAAATTCCTCCAGGCCTGGAGTATGCAAAATCATTTTCCTCATCCTCCATCACTGCCAAGCCAAAACTACACCACCACTTTCTGAGTATTCATTCAGAAGATTCTTGACATCTCCGCGTTGGTGAGTTCCATGTCCTCCAGCTCTGGGGAGGCGCACACTCGGGTGTCACCAACAATAATGTAGCGTGAAAAGGTAAATATTCTCCAGCTCCTCCATGATGACCACAGGCTGAAGGTTGTCTACTTCACCGACATAAAAAGTAAGCTCTGCCTCTTCGCAGCCCTCCTCTTCCTCAGTCTGTATCTGTACGGCCGCGTGGCTCCCGGCCAACAAAAGACGGCAGCGTTCTGAGGCTGCAGCACTGTGAGAGCCTAATCCATATCTCCAGACCTCAGGCCTAATCAAACAGACTGAATGTAGGGAAGGAGTCAATAGCTGCTTAATTACTAACGAGAGTAATGACAATAACAATCACGTTCCTTTCCGGCTGACGTAATTAAGGGAGGCATGAAAGGCATACCGAGGGAGAGCTGCCTCCAAGCAAGGCAGCAATTAGGGCAGAAGCTGAGGAGGCAGCTTGTGGCAAAGACATGAGATGAGCTGCAAACACCGTCTCAGCCTTGTCTTTCGTCTAACACCTTGTCCTCCTTTCAGGCATCAGTCTCATCAGTTGGTGCCATACGCTGACAGCGCTGGGCTTCATTATATCTGTCCTGCCCATCGGTGGTGCGAACACTGTGTTGTTCAACCGGCTTTCTCCAGTACGTCGCTGGCGGCTGCCATGTTTAATGACCCTCCTCCTCCTGTATCCAGCACTCAGTAGGCACAGCGTGAGACGTGGGGAAACACTCAATTTCTGTAATGGCTTGAAATGGAGTAAATATCACTCGCCCCCCTGCATTTGTTACTCATTCAAGCCCCGTTATCACTTGCTGCCTAATTTCCTGGTGCACTGACAAAGGCAGAGGGCGTTTCCATGGAGAGGGAACCCTTGCGGTTTTTCGTGCTTCTCTCAACTTGGCACTCTGTTCATTTCACAGCAATTATCCTGAGTCATTCCACACATTCTGCCACAGAACTCAAGGGAAGGACCTTTCAGCTAATTGCTTTCAAATGGAAATAAAAAATAATCACACGGCTACTTTGTCAAAATGACTCCTGTTATGCAGCATTTGGTATGGGAAATTGATGTGGGATTCCTTTTAATGTCCCATTTACAATGCCTCCCGCTCTATTTCCAGATGAAAACCTTTTTTTAAATGCATTTGGGATGAAGTCCTGACACTGCATGCACCATGATTCTTCAGTTTCTCAGAAACCAACATGTTTGTGTGGACAACTTCTTTAAAGTCGAGGTAATTTGTTTTTTTTCACCCCCAATGTCTGGGTCTATTTTTGCAGGAACAGCCTGCGTCTCTGTAGTGTGAAATTCACTTGTCAACGTATATGAATACTGATTTTTATTTATTATGAAATTAATATTTAATGATGTGTTTCACAGTTATTGACTTTGTCTTTATGTCCTGCAGCACTCTAGTTTTTCTTTTTTGTTTACGTGACTTCTCCAAAGTGAAGGAATTCTGCATTTTTCTTTCTGCTGTTCAGGATACAAAAAATAAAGATTAGCCAGTGTGCTGCATGCAGTAATTAAAAAAAAAGTCCAGCTACAAAGTACCTGTTACCACATCAATTATGAATGAGCTGGCAACGTGAGTTCAATATGCTTGTAAAACACAAAATGTGTCTGCAAAACAACTCAAAACAGTTATTGAAATGTGGCTGCTGAAGAACAGACTGCTTGAAGAGGCCTCCGGTCTGAATCGCTTCCAGCAGACTGCGATGGAGCCACATCCACTGTACAGGGTTAGGCTCAGTCTATGGGCTCCTTAGTTATGTGATGCCAGAGAGTTTCCTTTCTTAATTTATGCTCAGTTGAAACGCAGACCATGAACACAAGTGCACAGAAGCAATCTAGGAAAGCACCTTCCAATTAAGAAGAAAGAAAAGAAACAAGACAAGAGGAGTCTTCAGCCATGATAGCAGCTCTGTAATTTCATACCTGGGAGCAGTTGTGCTTTTAGCTGAATGCTACAGTCGGTGTGCTAACATGCTCCCAGCAGCTGTAAAAATTTGCATCGCAAATTTTAACCAAATTGAAGTAAATCAGCGAAAGAAAGAAGTGAATGAATCTTTGTTCCCACCCATTACCGTTATGCAATTATTAGGAGTTGGTTCACTGAGATAAGCAGTAGTTGGCGCCAATTCTCCAGTCGGGAAAACCACCGTACCATTGTAGGAGAAGAGGCGCAACAAGATGACGTAATCAAAAGCACATCAGTCAAACCTCAAACTGTGGAAAATAATGTAGAAAACAGGATGATTCTGTTTGTTTCATATATTAATGTGACAAAGGTTCCATCAGATCTGTGTGGAGAGATTCACGGATGTATTATAGACTGATGGAAGTGACGAGGAGACTGTCAAGAGAGGAAACAGCTGATCAGTCATGTGAAATGTTTGTTACATCAAAACTTATTCAGAAAAAGTGTTTCCATCTTTCATTAAGATTTCTATTTTATTAGACCCCACAGTTTGTTTTGTTTTTTAAAATACAGACCTCTGTGAAACGGTCATGAAGATGTCACTTCATGATAGAAGTTCCAAATACATTTTTAAAAAACAAAAGATAGTCAAATAAAAAGCTGATTAAATCTGACTTGCTCATCTGTGTGGTCCTGCAACAGCTCAAATATTTTGGAGCATTAATTTATTTCATTAAAATTGAAAACTAATTATCTTATCATCACTAAATGACAACTCAGTTGTAGATCATGGTTGTAGATAGTAAAAACAAAACATTGTTATGAAATTGTTTTGGCTTATTAATAAGCAAATATCATTAACTCTACAATATTAACATCAGAGGTTGTTTTTTTATTTCATAGAAAATTGTCAATTTAAGCTTAGCTGCAGATCGATTCAACCATTTGGTAAAGCTTGTTTTTAGACAGAAAAGTTAGTGGCTTGTTTGTTTCTAACTTTTTTTTAGGAGGCGAACTGATAACATCATAACATCTAGTGGATTTATTGAGAATAATATATGATAATGATATTGTTATATAAAGATATAGTGGCTCGAAATCAAAGGACTGAGCCGAACAATAAAGGGTTTTCATCATCTGGGAACCAGGAATTTGTGAAGTAACCAATTAATCTGGTGGATGTTGGGGGATATTTCACTAAAAATTAAAAAAAGGCATGACAGCTGAGGAAACAGACGTGAAGGTGAATGTCTGTGCAATTTAAAGGTTCAGATGTTTGAATCTGGACAGAAGTGGTGGGCTGATGAAGCCATGCCACTGCTGTAAGTTAATTTAGACCCTCACCCATACAAGCCCTTCTCCTTTTCTGCCCCCTGCTCCAAAAATAATAATTTTCATACTCACACAAAATCCTGCCCTGCAAGCTCAGCCTAGCTGTAACCGAGGTATCCGCCAGCAAAAAATATCTTTGTCAATACATATCAACCATTGTAATATGAACTGCAGCAGGCTATTCTTTCGGGCTTAGCGAGCCTCATATTTTTTTGGTGTTTGAAGGCAGGCAGGCAGGCAGGCAGAGTGGTGCTGATGTGTTGACGTATGGTGGGAGGCAGGAAGAGGCAGCTGCTGTTCATCTCCATGAGAGGAAGGCCACTCTGAGAGGATGAGTGGAGAGGGGCCTTTCAGAAGATCTCTGAGTCAGAGCGAGTGGGGAAGCATCAGGATATTATTAGGGAGGTGTGCCTGCTGCCCTGCTATTATGGCTGAAATAAATGGTTCTGCTGCTTTAGAACCGAAGATACACCTGCCCTGTGTTGTTTCATCGGCTTTTACGTGTGAGATGTAAAAGTGATCTGACACAATTAAACCTATAATTCGTATCAGATTACAGGGTTAATGACACTTCTGACAGCTGGGAAAGAGACAGAGGCCATCAGGATGAAACCTGTTCACCACAGACATACATTAATGTAGCTGCTGCACTCTTAGAAAGAACGGTGCTAACGAGAACCATACAGGGGTCCCCATGGGAGAACCCTAGAAGCTTTTTTAAAGGTTTGATCTGGAACACTTTCAGAGACTTTTGCCTAGAACCCAGTATAAAAGGTTTTATCTTGAACCATCTGTGAAAGCTTACACCCAGAACTCCTGATGAAAGGTTCCTCAAAGAACCCTTACATGTTGTGATGGTTCTATCTGGAACCTTTCCACCCTCTGAGAGCGCCAATAAGAGCCCATTTAGTTGGTTCTCCAAGAACCTTTTTATATTCCAAAGGTTTAATTGATAACATATTCTGGAGATTCTACCGAGAACCTTTTTACAATCAAGGGTTTTATCGACAACACATTCAGGGGTTCTACTGAGAACCTTTTCATATTCCAAAGGTTTAATCTATAACACACTCAGGGAGTTCTACAGAGAACCCTTTTATAGTCTAATGGCTTTACCTAGAACACACAAAGGGAGTTCTTTCGAGAGCATTTTTATATTACAAGGGTTTTATCTAGAACACATTCAGGGATTCTGCTGAGAACCTTCTAATATTCCAACGGTTTTATTCAGCACCACACAGAGGGATCTATCAAGAACCTTTTTATATTCCAGCACCCACGCAGGGGGCTCTATTGAGAACCTTTTTTATTTTCCAACGGTTTTATCCAGAACACACTTTCTACCAAGAACAAACAAAACTCTGTCTTCAAAAGGGGTTTTTCAGAAGCAAATGGTTCTTGGTAGAACTGATTTGGAACCCTTATTTCTAAGAGTGTAGCCACCAGAGTGAGAATTAAGACAGGGAGGAACGTGTACCTGAATCTTTGTTTGACACCGACTGCAGTTAATTCTGTTATCTCCTCGTCTTCAGGTACAGTTTAGTAACCTGAAACAGTTACAATATAGAACAGGGCCTCCAATAAAAGACACCCAACTGGAGGCCTGTTTTTTTTATTCTCCTGAATTCCTCAGCCGACGGAGGCTCTATAGACTCTGTATTATCTCAAGTGAAACAGCCACACTGCACTTAATCTCTAGTTTAAATGCACTTAAATAAATGATTGAATGTATACCGCGGGAACCGAAATGTCACTGATGAGCTCCTTTTTGAAGCTTTGTGTAAAACATAAAGGCAGAAACGAAAATGTTAATGAATTGTCTGAGGAGTAGAAGATCAGAGGAGCCAAACGAATTTCATATCACACCTAAAGACCTGGCATTTAATTAAAGTGGCCTGAAAAATGGCTGCCTGGTTGGCTGACAACAGTTTCTCTTGAAGCAAATTAAAGAAATCAATTACTGCCGTGTGAAAGTGTAATGCCAGCACAGTGGAGCCCCACAGCGCCACAATGAGACACCAGGCCAAGGGGAGAGGAACGAGGAGGAGGGCGCCTCCACTGTGCCACATCTGACTGGCTCGGCTACAGAGTTTATCACGTCAACCTGTTACAGGCAACAGAGCCTGAAAGGGCCCACGCGCTGGAATGAAGCCGCAAATCAGCCTAGCTGCCTCCACAAGCCTGAGCCTCCTCCACTCTGCTCCCAGCTCTTACTCATTCTCTCACCTTCATTCTCCCTCTTGCCGTCTCTCACACACATGCACACTGCGCACATATGGTACACATGCCACACTTTGAGATATCTCAAGGCAATAATGGACGTTTACCACACACACTGCATATTGCTCATGTTGGCTCATCAATGTTGTCCACTACTAATACGCTCTTAGAAATAAGGGTTCCAAGAGGGTTCTCCCTGCAGGGCGGAGGATCTACCCAGAACCATTTGCTTTTGAAGAATCCTTTTTTTGGGGTTGGGTTCTTTGTAAGAATAAGGACTCAATTAAGAACCAAAAAAAGTAATAATTCTTCAAGGATTCTTGAATACTTTCTTCTTGGGCTTGTCAAGGGTTTTGGATAAAATCCTTGGAATATATATTTAAAAAAAGGATCTCAGTAGAACCCTCCCAGTGTGCACTAGATAAAACCTTTGAAATATAAAAAGGTTCCTGAGAACCCCTGAGTGTGTAAGAAGTAAAAAAAAAAACCTTGGAATATAAAAAGGTTCTTGGTAGAACCCCCGCGTGTGTCTGAGATAAAACCCTTGACATATAAAAAGGATCTCAGTTGAATCCCCCCCCAGTGTGTACTATATAAACCCTTGAAATATAAAAAGGTTCTCTGTAGAACCCCTGAGTGTGTACAAGATAAAACCCTTGAAAAATACAAAGGTTACATGCAAAATACACATACAAAAAGGTTCTTGGTAGAACCATCTAGTGTAAGGGTCGGCAGCCATCAGGAGCAACTTCCTTCCCAAACTGCATTTAAATTTTTTTTGTATGTAACCTTTATTTAGACGGGTAATCTCATCAGGACACGGCGTGACATTTCCAAGCAGTTTTTAACAACTGTCACTCAAACAGCAGGAAACGGTGCATTTGTTTGGGACTATTTTCTGCAGCGGATTAATATACGTTAGGTAAATATATTTGAGTATTTGGGGCAGTAGGACTGTGTTTGTGGGATTGAGTCAAAATAAACTACAGTGTGTGTGTGTGTGTGTTCATGGTAATGAAGGAACACGTCACCCAGTGCAACAGTGTGACTCATTGATGTATTTTTAATAGTTTTTGGATAACAATGGAGCTCTGTGGCACAGGGGAAGAAATCTATCAGCTTTGATACACACAGAAAACTGATTGTTGGTTTTGGTCTTTTCATTGGATTCGTTGACAATGAGAAAAATATTAAGTATACTGTAGCTCACCTTATCCTTAAAACATATTTCCTCTGCATTCAAGGTTTATTCATCCAAAAGCATTGCGTGTATCCTCAATGCTAAACAAACATATTTAATACATTTCCTACCCTATAAAACATTTGTCAAGCTTTTTTTTTGTGTGTTGAAACCAACATTGTTTACATCTGCTTGTGGTTTTCTTTTGCACTGGTACATTGCTTCTTGCTTATGGCACATCTCCAAAAGTCAATATGCATATAGTCCTCTACACTCGGCAAAGAAGAGTATCACATTACTCATTGCATGCATGTGCAATCCTCAAGCACATGCTAATAGACCACAAGATATACGCAGAATAAAGAAGTGTGCTCATGAAAACATTGCTCTATGGTGCCTAAATAGTCTGATTAGATTGGGTTTTAATTAAGTTATAGGATCAAAATTGTTCAGTTAATCAAGTTATTAATAAATGTTTTTTCCTTTACAATATTGGCATTTATGTAGCCCGTATCGTCTTAGACACTGTCATACATAGTGAACTTACTATTAATAAAATAAGTTGCACTGTAGGTTAGCAGCAGTACGATTCAAGACACTGGTGGACTGAAGAGAAAATGATTATATGCTCGTGGCCTGCTGGAGGAAGAGCTACTGTATTATAGGAATATCTGCTGTCATATTCCTGCTGTTCCATTTTAATACAGTATGTTACGTACACTGTGTCATTCAGGCGGAACTGACTGCCACCCACTCTAAATGTTAATCTCATTGTTATCAAATCAACGTCAACACGCATAACAGGAGCAGCATGCACATATAGACTTTGTCCAAGGATACAGACAGACACTCAAGGTCAGTCTGAGTGTAAATTGAGGTTGATTAAAGTGCTGATATGGACATTACATAGTTAATGTTGCCCATGGCTGGCAACAATAACAGTGTATGTGAATAAAACAGATCACAACAACTTTTACTGTGCTGCATCTCTGGACCTGCATGGCCTGTGCTGTAATCACACGTTGACCATATGTGGGTGTGCACTGTCCTGGGCGCTAACACCCTCCTCAGCCTTCTTCAGTTTCAGCATGGCTGTTTGACAGGTGTGAAGGAGTCCTCTCCTTGCAGCCCTCAGACATTATTCTGTTGCACCAGGAGCTCCCGCTCAGGTCTGTATCTGCCGCTGCAGACACGGACGTCCTGTCCTCTGTATCATTTTCTGGGTCTTTAAAAAAGGGGCCTATGTATATTTCTTAAAATGCAAAATTTAAGTGACGAGTTGCTAAAACTACTGCGTTGTATTATGGTGTGTTGTTACCATCATCTCGCCAGGCAAACACCTCTGCATGCTCTCATTTGCAAATAAGAATTACAGCTACAGTATTTCATTTCTTATTATAAAAGGCAATAAGTGTTTATTCAGACATATTAGACGACTCCCTTGAATCTGTGAAATGTTGTAATTTTTTTTGCAAAGATATGAGTTTGTGTAAGTTCAAATAAGTTATATTTTTTAACATATCTATTGCATTTGCATTTCTTTAGTCTTGCATTTGTGTTTGGGTTCAGGAGCCCTAGCAGTTAGATATCTTTGTTAAGCCACAGCTTCTCCCCCTCTTCTACTATATTTTACACAGTAATTTATCTCTGTCATGTCATGTGAAACTTTTAAATTATGGCTAATTGTTTGGATGAGCTTGACTAATGAGTGTTAGAACACTTGTCAGATATTTTAGGGAAAAACCTGAAAAACACTGCAGTTCTGCTCCTCTGCTCAATTTGTT
>JAJHUR010093624.1:2195-23704 GCA_027495735.1 Lutjanus campechanus | reverse complement strand
ACTGCCTATTCACCATGAAACTATGGGACCTGGAGACTGAAGCATTGCCATGATATTCTAAGTGATTTCATTTGGTAAAAAAAAAAATAGTTGAAATAGTTTTCTTTAGTTGAAGACTTGATTTATCAGCCACTTGTTTTAGTATTAGTTCAGCACACAGTTTGTCTCCGCTGCAGGTACTTGGAGCAGGGTCTGTGTCGGTATGGGGCCCAGTGCACGTCAGCCCACTCGCAGGAGGAGCTGATGGAGTGGCAGAAGCGCTACGCGTCACGCCTCATCCGCCTCAAACAGCAGCAGGAGAGCAAACACTTCACCGAGAACTACATGGAGACTCTGATAGAGAAATGGATGAACTCCCTCTCCCCTGAGAAAGTGGTGAGTGCATTAAAAGAAAACGTGTACAGTACTGGGTTGTGATTTTCTTAAAAGCCTCTCCAAACTTTCATACCACCCACCACCACCAACACCACCCCACTACCACACACACACATGGTAAATCTAGTGGGGGCAATACCAACACCCTTGTACACACACCAAAGAGTGACTAACATAGATGGGTGTAAATCACAAGTTTCATCGTGATCCAATATTATATCAATTCGTTGGTCAATTATACGATATTTACCGATATTATGAAGTCTGCCATGGTATGGTTTTGATTGAGTTCAGGGGTCTGCGATCGATATCAGACGACATTGTACATCATGCCCATTTAACACACTCATTTATGATTTCAATTTAATGACTGAACTTTGCCAAACATTTTTGACACAGACATGTCATGGGAATTTCAAAATAAAGATGTATCTTAAAGATGAATATATAGATCGATATTTTCACTTTGCATGGATAATATTGGATCATCAATTGTATTGATGAAGCAAGACATTGAATGAGACACATTCATAAGTCTTTAAAAACACTATGAAGCCCTATAGCTGGCTCTTGACTCTTGTGTAGCATGTCATACAAATGAACTTCTTCAAAGGTTGCATTAATTTATATATTGTCCAGCCATATCTTTCACCAGTTGTCTGACAGCCTACTTCTTGCAAACAGTGAATTTCCAGCGATAGATCGTCTCTAAGCATGTGTGTGTTTTTTTCTTTTTTCTTTTTCTAGCTAAGTGACTACTTAGATGGAGTGAATGTAGAAACCAGCTCCAGCCTCTCTGTTACCGTCACCACCAAAAAGTCCTCCCATTCATGGACCTTCTCCTTGTTGTGCAAGGTAGGATGAAATGTTGAATACTGAGCACGTGTACATATTCAAAAAATGTTTTCTTTTGTCTAATCAGATAAGTTTTCACTGTGTCATTTTAGTAAATAAAACAGTGTTGTGCACTGCATGCTTGCATTGGTTGGTCTGCGCATTTTTTGATTATTTGAATGTTCTGATTATTTTCTTCTCTGTCTCTTTGACTAGCCTGCTAGAAAGCTGTACCGCATCGCGCTGCTGTATGATGCCCACCGACCACACTTCTTCATCACAGGCGTGTCAGCTGGGGAGCGGCAAGCCCTCCCCAAAGGCTGCCAAGAGTGGACTCCAGGCGAGGACACAGCAGGTAGGGGGAGGCAACATCACAGTTACAAAAAGTGGTAGAAGGCAATGTGTAGCACAAAAGTTTCTTTTCCCTCATTTTCTTCCCTCCAACCAAGTCCACCCCCACCCTCTAACCCTGACATGAGGAACCAAGAAGACCGTGCACATAGATAAGAACACAAAAACACCAAAACAGACACAATCAACAAACTAAATACAGCCTATCCATTCTTTCCAACCCCACCTCCCTGCATAAAGCAACAGCGCGCAGATACAAAAGATTAGATAACAATTTATCCATTATGATATCCACAAAAATAACCACTATTTTCTTTCTTGCACATCTGGCTGAACATTTCCTTTAGATATGCACTTCCTCCCTCAGTCATTTCTTGTGTTCACACATCTCTGTCACACATAATTGTGGTGCTGGATCATGTGACAGTATTACAGACTTGTTTAGGCTGTACGATGTCTTAAATTATATAAATTTGTGGTCTGAAAAAGACTTGTTTTAGGTAAATAAATCACATTTGACTCTACGCGACATCCCATATGTTTTTTGCGGTGTTATGTGATGTATTAGTCCTATTTTACATTGGTCTGCAGTTTTTAATTTACCTTTGTTCAAATTCATAGGCAAGTGGAAATGGGACTTCCTAAAAACTTCACACGGTATTTCACCTGGGGGCTCTGCCTTACGTCCTGCGTCACAGGACATTGTGTCCCTGATGTGCATTCTTGTCACCTCGCTTTAGGTCATCTCGTCTCGTTACAACTTCATTAATGTTACAGAGTTCATGCAAAGTCTTGAAAGCTGATTCGAATTGAAGTTTTTTCATTCTGAAATTATGCTTGTTAAACCTTTCCTCAAGACAAGTACAACATGCTGTATACAGTCACATAAATTTTAACAGTGCAATTAATATTTAGACACTTTGACTGCACATTGCATGACCTATAAGAGAACACATGTATTGACAGTGAGCAATATGGTGCAGCTCAGTTAGCATGTACGACTTTTCTGGCACAGATATTATGACAGCCTTGAGAAACACTTCATATTAACTTTTTTAAGTTTTAATATTTTTTTCATACAGGAAAGTAACCATTTAGATTACCAATATGTGGTCAGTTTATCTAAATAACGCCTATTTGGAAATTTGCTCCAACGGTTTTCATTTTCCAGAGACCCTATTTTTTTGAGTCCCAGGTGCTATTTTTATTGTCTCTGGGACAACTGGACATTCTTAATTTTCGAGTGCTGGTTTAGGTCCCTTGAAAGCGCTTGAAATGTATTCTTAAAATGCTGTACGAACCCTGATGTTAAAGTTTCTTCTGTCTTGCGTTGTCTACATTAGTTGGCAAGTTAAAAGTCCTTACACTTAACCTTTGCTGTTCTGACAGTGGCAGCGGACAATGGCCTGGACCACTGTGTCTACAAAGTAGCTGTGGGCTTCAGCACAGAAATCTTCGGCACCTTCCGACAGACCGTTGTTTTTGACTTCGGCTCAGAACCTGTGCTGATGCAGCGGATCATGGTGGATGCTGCCTCCATTGAAGGTATGCTAAAAGCAAGAAGGCCATCTAGAGGTCTTTGAAAAGATTTTTCAGTGAATTTTTTGAACATCTGTGTCAAGTTATTGCCTGTTAAGTAATCATATTTGGATCGGTATGCTTTGCATATCGTATTTTGTAGTATTTTAAGTTTTTAAATATGTTAAGAAGAGACGCCTATGTAAATCACAGTAGGTTAAATAAGAACTTGCTATGCCTCTAACCACCCTCCTGTCCTTTGCTGTCAGACCTTGAACACCTGATGGCGGCCAGGCAGCAGCTCTTGATGACCGCAAAGCGCTGGGATTCTTCCTGTAAGACCATCGTAGAATTCACGCCCAACGAAACGATGGCTGAGCTGGAGCGCAGCCTCCTATCTCGCTATCAGATCCCTCTGTCAGCTGACCAGCTCTTCACCCAGTCCGTCCTGGACAAGACTCTGACCAAAGACAACTACCAGGCCCGACTGCACGACCTGCTCTACATAGAGGAGATTGCACAATACAAGGAAGTTAGCAAGTGAGTGTTCAAATTTTTATTGTTTTGTCTTTCCATATCTGTACATAAAGTCTGAGTTGAACAACACTGATTAACATTTGAGAGTCTAAAAACACCTACTGACAATATTTCAGATAAATTTGAACATAAAATTCAGCTAGAAAATAAATTATCACTAATATGTGCATATACTAGTGCCTTACCATAGATGGGTGTAAATCACAAGTTTCATCACGATACTGATTCTAGCGAGTAAAAAAATTCTGTTATCTACCTGCATTTTGAGGAATGTAATACCTAGAATATATTTATATGGACACATTTCTTTCAATTATATTTTAGTTTGAAAGTAAACTTTGTCCGTAATATCAGGGCACTGAAACAGTAAACTTTTACTAGCATTATCAAAAATTATAAATGACTATAAATTTTTAAAAAAACCCAAGTAGAGCAAAATATGTTTATATTAAACCTGAATTAAGAAAAGGGAACAAATATAATGCTGCCTATAAAGTAATCAAATAAAATCAATCTGTGTCATGTTCTGTTCAAAAGAGTTTTACTAGAGTATTACTTGACTGTACAAAAATAAGCATTAAATATATGTACAAGTGCAGCCCTTATCAGTCTTTTGCAAATTGGCCAACCTGTAGAGTAAGCTAATATGTATGTGGTAGGTTGGTGTTCAGGCATAGAATGATGATGTGCATGGCAAATCTATCTGATTTGGAAACCCTTCAGTTGAACAAGGCAAACATGGGTATAACTGTGGTAAAAGTTTTAAATAATTCTAGCTAAGGAACGGGTCTCAAACTGCAGGCCTCGCGGGCATTTTGGCCCCCTATAACCCTCCCTCCAGCCCCATGATATGTCACAAATACAACACAATCCAATCCATAAAAAATGGTTTGTTTAATTATTTTTTTCTAGATGTTTAATACCAATTTTATCTTAAGTTGAATACAATTGGGGAAAAAAATCTATTCTATCTGTCTTGAAGGATTGCATGTCTCAGTTTGCTCAAAAAAAAAAAAAAGCTTTTTCAACAGTATTTCTCTCTCAGCAAACACAGTGACAGACCAGATTAGCAAGTTACCAAGTGACATTTATAATCAGTTACTCAACAAAGCACTTTTCTGACTGGATACTCTGTGCGTTTAAGAAAAGCACAGACAAAACCTCACAATGCTTAACTAGCCATTTTCATAATTTTCTTGAGGTACTAGAAAGCTGAAGTGTTTTGAGATAACATTACCATCAGTGGCCCTAAGCCAGTTTGAGTTTGAGACCCCTGAGCTAAGGTATTTGCCAGCTGTGTGCTGCTGTTTCAATTTGATGACAAACGTTTAGTGCAGACTAAAATAAGTATATATTGACTGTGCTCTGCAGAAAATAGGTTTGCAAGCACTTTTCTCTTGCTCACAACGGTGGAGACTCGGTAGCAGCCTGCTTGGACATATTAAATATTGTCCATTAGCAGAATCTTACCACATCCTAGTTCTCCACCAATGGAAACAAGCTCAGGACTTAATTGTTCCAACCCTGAAGGAGTGTGTTAATATGTTTGTAGTTTGTGAATGAATCACAGTGTTTTAAATATGATTGTGCTGCGCTTCAAGACGTCTAAATATACAGTCACATCTGATATGTTTATATCTGCATATGTCCTCAGTATGATGCTAATTTAAAACCGTAGCCTTGCTGTCTTAACCATTCTGAAGTGTTGACAGCAAGAACTAATGTTAGGTACAGCCTCACTCTGAAAGTGAAACTGACAGGATCCTTTTAGAAGCTGCTGACAATTTGGAGTTTACATTATTGCAAAACAACCTGCACTGAAAAGTCACGAAAACTACAGTTTAAGTGCATCAGTAGAAATGAAAAGATAATATAGAACGTGCCCTACCAGATCCTTAAAACAAATATTTTTATTACAGTTTGAGAAAATAATCTTGACTCAAGGTCCACTGACTTATGTTTTCCTGGAGCTCTCAACAAGAGTTTTAAAAACTGGAATGCAGTCAGTGACAGGTCAGACCAGTCGACATAATGGACCTCTTGTCTTTACGGTAATTTTGTCTTGTCGGTAATTTAGCTATAAATAACACACATTACCCCAAAATTAAACAACCTTTTGTCAGGTTTGGTTGACCTTACTTGACTCGACAACTATAACAGTTGCCGATGGTTTTAATGCAGTTCTTCTTTTAATACACGACCCAGTGACTGACAATGTTTTTGAGTTGACCAAAAATTTAAATAAGTTAAAACTGCTGATCAAAGGATGTTATTTACTTATTTCTAAAATCTTACTCTCAAATCATGTATTTCAGTTGATTTCATTTAGAATCATAGAACAGTCAGAATGTCACACCTGATAACGTAATTGAATTTTCAAAATATTATCATATAATTTTAGAACGTTTTACATCAGTGCTCACTGTGCTCGCAACAAGGTCTGTGGTTTATCCACCATAAACAGGTCATGATTTTTGGAAAGAGATATTGTTATTGAGTTTTTCAAACATATTTTTTTGCACTTTGAGGACCACAGGACTGGTGCCATCTAGTTCCATTATGTTGTAGAGAAGGTAGATATCTCAGTATTAGGTATCCACAAAACTCTGCTACTCACACCAGATCAGTATAGCTGGATAAATTACAGCCCGGAGGAAAAATTTGTCTTTTTGATTTTGAGGTGAACTGTCCTTTTTAATCTGCAAAATTTTTTACTTTGTACTTTGCATCATACAGTTATTGTTTTCTCAACCCCATACAATGAAATTCTTTCTTTTTTAATGTGGACCCTTGGTGCTATGAGATGTCAACCCACCACAAGGTGTCAGACTCGACTTTCATTTTGAATCTGCTTTGTCTGTGTGTGTGAGAGAGAGAGGGAGAGAGAGAAGGGGGAGTATCTCACACATAGCTTGGCTCACAGTTCCAGTGCCATTTAATAACATGTGTCCAAGGTAATTTCTTGGGTGTGGGTGATGAAAATCGTGTTTTCTTCCTCAGATTTCTGCCTTAAAAAAAAAAAAGAAAGAAAGAAAGGAAGAAAGAAGAAAAAAATCCCCACCTGCCACTCCACTGGTTTAACTAGGTGTGACGCTGATAACTGGTGAAATCACAGGAAATGCTTAATCCCACATTCGGTGATAGTAATACTGTGGACCCTCCCCCACCTCTTTAAACGTCTCAGCTTTGCTCTTTACTCTCAGTTTTGATCTTGTCTCGTGACTCACGGTGTGACTTGGTAAGGGATTGAAATCATGGATTCCTTTCTGTTATTACCTGCAGTATAAAAATGTTCTTTCAATCTGCCGCGTTTACATTGTGCATATGAATAATCTCTCTGCCTGTTAAACCGTCCACGGTCTGCCAGGTTCTAATGCTTTTCATGGCTGATTGAGTTTCAGCAGGAGATTTCCCTGCCATTTATGTCATTCCCATGACATATAGTACAGTTGTTAAAACCTCACTTCAGTCATTTAAGTGTTACTTATAACTTAAATAAGAAATCTGTAATATATTTACTGTAATATATTTTAAAATGACCGCGATATATCATCAGAGATCAAGCAAATATATTAAGCTGAAATACTCACTTCTCTGGTGTCAGTGCGGCAGCCACGGTGTCCTCTTTGAAATTACTGTTCCGGCCCATAACTTGTAATGGGTTTTTTTCCCGTTTCACATTCATCAGAGCTCAAATTAATGCTGAATGTTTGCCAAATGAGTAAGTGTCTGTTTATGAGCTGTTAGAAATCATTAATGATCTTGTAGAAGGAGTAGATGTTTAGAACTGTTAAATTGAGCAAAATGTTAATGGGGTCTGGCAGGCAGTGAGACAGGCAGCTAGTGAACTCAAACTCTGGAGTGTGTATTTTCAGAGCAGTGGGCTTTTGTTGTCAGGGTAACAGGCTTAACTTTACATTGACTGACAACTGACAGTAACAAACAGCTGATCATCTTGCAGTGAAACACTTATATCACTTGTTATTGTCAGTTTGCGATGTTGCAGGCGTCCTGCGCTAATGCAGCCTGCAGAGTTTTCACAAGTCTGGGGAGGAGGGGAAGGGGGAAACAACTCGTTTCAACCATAGATCGTATATTAATAGGATATCAACCTATTTAATACCTAGTCGCTTGCTCCAACTTGCTATTTCAACTGCTGTACTAATTTTTGCACACATGATTGCAACATATTGCTTTTTAAATTACTTAGCTACTTGAGTATCTCTCTGAGTAATCTGTCACTAGAATTATTTCCTGCTCGATGAGAGTGACATTTCCCCATTTGGCCACCTGCTATCAGGAGGTCATGCGGCATCACCTGATTGTCTAAAGTGAACACGGAGTGTGTCATGGAGAACCAAGAGGGCCCTGCTGCCTGTTTTTGTCTAAATGTTTCCCTCTCTCTGAGAGTACAGCCAGCGGGCTGATGCAAAACCATAACAGGAAACCTCAAGAGTCCCTTTTGGTTGTGTAACTCCACTGGTTTGCAAATAATAAATACAGAATATGTTAACTTATCTGCGTGTGTCAGTCACCCATCAGAGCTCATCACCAGCATTGCTTCCTGTTTCATCATTTCAGATCAGGCACAGACCAGAGAGACAATCTTAGACAATCTGGGACTGAAGTGAATATTTTCCCAAAAGTGTTTCAATTTTCAGTGGTTTATTTTCTCTGAAGGACTCACATATATGAAATAATTTGGTTGACAGTGTTTTTGTTAAGGGGACCTTACAGTTTGTAAGGCTTTTACAGAATCACAGTAAATAAGATCTTCTTTGGATCCCATCTTAATCATGTATTTGACTCCAAACCTTTTGTTAAAAAGGCTCGTCCAGGTTTTGTCTTCAGTGGCAAGTGCATAAACATGCTATCAAGTGTAACCAGCATCCCTCTCGCTATCACCAGTCTGTCTTCACAAACAGTGTCTAGTTGATGTTTAATGTGCTGCAAATGTGAGTGAATGGTATGCAGGTCATTATGTGGTCTAAGCTCAGAAAATGCAAACAAGAAAAACCTGTTAAAACATACAAAATCAAGGAAGTCTTGTTCAGTAATAAGTGATGCAGACAGCCACAGGAAAAGAAAAAGCTGAGCCACTCTGTCTTCTGGTGAAAGGATGCTATAAAGTTCAACATCAGAAAAACCTGTTACACAGTTTCGGTGGGTGTGTCTGGGGCTGGTATCTCTCGTAGCCAATCATATCGACTCCTTTTATCCATTTTAAAGCAGCTCCTTGATGTGCTGACAGTTTGGTTCTCAAATGGAGAGTCCAGACACGCTTCTCTTTAGAGCAAATGTGTGATGTTGTGTGAAGTGTGAGTTTACAGGGACCTAAGTTTGAATATGTGGCACGAGGCTTTGCCGCTGGAACAGTTCCAGGGTTAAGGTGTCATCTGTAAGGAAGGATACATATGTGCCTCAGTGACAACAGAACATATTGTGATCAGGGTGCTTGTGGGATATTAAAAAGTCTAGAAACCAATAATCAAAATTTTAGGCCCTAAAATGTCTTTATAATGTCTTAAATACAGTTTTGACAGGCCTTATTACTTTTATAAACTTGCATTGTGTTTTGGGGAATATTTGTTTCGTCAGACGTTAACAGATCACACCCAGCTAGTGTTCTGCGATGTGATGTGTAGACTAAAACCAACAAGTAAAAATTCCAAGTTCAGTGAGTTCTGGCTCGAGAACAGCGGATTCACTGCTTGGTTGAAGTGTGTTGTTAGTAACAACTTTGAAAACCCGCTGCACTTTCCGCAAGAAAACTTTGCTTTTAAAGCATTAGAGTGACATGGGAAGTTAGAAAAACATAAAACCACTGTAAAAGACCACCAGCGAACGCCTGCCATCACCCAGTATTGTGCAGTTTTCACAGTTTTTTTGTTGAAACCTTGTGTGATATTGGTTCTAGTTTATCTGTATCACAAAACATATCATGAAGTTTTTGCATTGATGTATAAGCTGAAGCTAGAGGTTTGCAACACATAACCAAATGTCCATGTTTGTCTCCCCTGCAGGTTTAACATCAAAGTGAACCTCCAGCTAGTCAACAGTTTTATGCTGACAGGCATTTCTGTTGGAGCCAAGTATGCCCAGAATGGACAACTCTTTGCACGCTTCAAACTCACTGAAACACTTTCTGAGGTAACTGGATTGGTTGTACTGCCTCTTTCATAAAATTTGAGAGATTGGTTTCTGCTTTTTCGCTCACAAGTTCTGTATCTAGCAGCTCTCCTGATCGGTTATTTATTTTTTTTTTTTTACCTCAGGACACATTGGCCGGGAGGCTAGTGATGACCAAGGTGAATTCAGTCTTGCTGCTGCCTTTGGGCCGTGAGGGGTTAAGCAGCCAGCCGCCTCCTGGGGTCAAGGAGAGAGTTTACGAGGCTGTGATCGAGGAGAAGACCAAGGATTACATCTTCCTAAGGATCTGCAAGGACTGCTGTGAGGAGCTGGGGCTTATACCTGACAGAGAGATCCAGGTACGAGCTGTGTCAGAGGCCAAGGAGACACTTCTGTGCTTAAATGCTCAACATGTAAATTCTGCCGCTAGAGGTGTCCGCCCCAATAAAACAACGCCGTTTGATGACGTTGTGATATGCATGGGATCATGGGAATTGTTACCTTCACTTTTAAACCACCACCATAGCTGATGAAAATCTATCGAACATAAGTCGAGCAGAAATCATGTCCATCAACGAGGTAATATTAAAGTTTTATTCATGTTGATGTTGGTCGGAAACATTTGTGATTATGACCACATGATAAAGAGTTCTCTACGGTGCCCTTCTAGTGGACAAAACGTAATAAAGTGCCTTCTAGTGCCCCTTCAGCGGAGAAAACATGATAAAGTGCCCTCAAGGGTGGTATTCCATCGGAGAAAACGTGGTGAAATGCCCTCTAGTCCCCTCCCATAGGAGAAAAAATGATGAAGTGCCTTTCTGTGTACCCTTGCAGAGGACAAAACGTGGTGAAATACCCTTTACAGTGCCCTTCCAGCAGCGAAAATTTGATGAAGTGCCCTCTGGTGCCCTTCCAGGGGACAAAACATGATAAAGTGCATCACAACTTTTAGTTCACTGGTGCCCCAGTGCATCCAGCAGGTGCCCTTTTGGGTTTTTGTTTTTTTTTCGCCCTGGCCCCTCAGACAGCCTGAGTCCGTCTCTGGTCCAGAGTTTTTAGTCTTTTTTTGTGCTAATAGTTTAAGCATGACATTAGATGTATGATAAGGCTGGTGGACAATCTCTACACCTCAAGAGATGTTAGTCAGCGATACAGCTCAAATTCTTTCCACCCTGATGTTTTGGTCTGGAAAAACTTTTGAGGGTTTAAGTTTCACTTGTTGATCAGCATTTTAACAAAAGGTTAAAGAACAGAAGAACACAATCTTTCCAGGAAAGCCTTTGTGTGCGAGTCTGTCTGTCTTAGCACTGACTGCACCGTTTTGTCTCAGGTTCTCTCCGGTTCTGAGAAATCACCCTTTATTGAATGACTCTACCTTCGTCAGCCCCAGCTTGATATTTTTTCCCCTCCAGCCTGAACGTCGGCAGATGAAGCGAGGCTCTGTGTTAACAGTTATCAAAACAACCCTCATCCTATCACTGTGGGAGCGTAATCTCCTTATTCTTCTGCATACACTGCTCCTGCCTGCGTACGTGCTACAATTTCATTTCCCTATCTCTTCCGTGGGTTCTTACAATATTCCACACAGCCTTGAAGTTTCATCCTCTCCTTGCTGTGGCATATCTCAGACTTTCCTGCTCTTGTATTTGTTATTTATTTCACTTTCTCTGTCTTTCTTCCCCACTTTCGTCTTCACTGTGCTCACAGTTCTTCTTGTCTCTTGTTTCGTTTTCTCTCTCCCTCTGATTTTCACACTCCTATCCTAAAGGCGGTGTATATTTTACAGTATACCTGTTAGGAGCCTGTTTCTGTCTGTATGATGCTGACGGCCTCCAGCAGAGGAAACAGAATCATCATGATTATATAAAACTGGTTAAAGCCAAGGGATTAAACAGAAATATAAATGGCTCAAGGCTCCCCAAGACATCAAGGGAAAAACTGTTCAACCTGTTGAGCTGCGGCAAGGCCAGCACTAACTAAACATGGCACCACATTGTGCCCCCTGCTCAGTCTTCCAGTCCCTCTCACTGGAACTAATCTCCATATCTCCATGATGTTTACACCACCATGATTCACTGTGTGGATTTTAGTGGCCCAAAGATTAAAGCACCTATGTCTTATCAAATGTAGCCGTTATTTTGGGGTTTTAGTTTATTCTTCATTTCTCAATTTTGTTGATGGACTTTTATTTCTGTGAAATTGACAGATGGGCATATTTATGTCAGGGCTGAACAATTAATGGAAAACTTTATTGGAACTTTAAAATGCCGACTGCATTTTTCAAATTGCAGGAGGTGCAGTATGTCTTAAAAGCAAAGTGTGTGTCAAAATCTTTCCTCTGGCCTGTAGTGCTGTTTTTCCTTTTAGATTTTTCTCATGTGAGATGCAGAGTTTTGGAGATATTGGCTGTGGAGATGTCTGCCATCTCTTTCTGAAACCGCTTTATTTTCTGCTAGAAAGAAAGTAGTTTCTACATGAAACCACTCACAACAGGGTCTGTGGATTATCTTGAGTAATTGGGTCATGATTTTTGGAGACAGAGGCGCTGGTTTTGAATTTTTTAAATGTATATCTGCTGAGCACCATGTAGCCCCATTATACTGGAGAGAAGGCTGACATCTCTACGGCCAATATTTCCAAAATTCTGCAAGTCACACCAAAAAATCTAGATGGATAAATTGTACTACAGGCCAGGGAGAAAATACGTTTTAATTTTGGGGTGAACTGTCCCTTTAATGCCATTCCATTATTAACTAATGGATATTTTCACTGTTGTACATGCTACAATTTAATTTCTAAAAGGACAGCATGCAATGATGTTGATCCTTTATATGAAATGAAAACGTGGTTGCACCGGATTTAGCGAGAGGCTAATTTCCATCTGTAGTCCTACACTTAACTAACCTGTCAGCCCAGATGGTTTGTTACACAGAACCATCTGGGAAGCCGTCCATAGAAACTGTTTGGAAAAAGGCGGGCGTATTCAAACAACACTTGGCAGGTGGTTGGATGAATCATCTGTCACGTCTAAAATGGGCTAACTTCAACCAATCAGATCAACTCACCCAACCAAAGCCAGCTAGAAGAAGAGTGAAAACATCTTTTCCATTGATAAAAGCCTCCATGGCCGTTCATCGCTCTTCTTTCAATGAAGAAATACACTCTGCTTCTGATATAACTGTTGCTATCACAGCATCTGTGCTAACCTCTTCAAAAGCCGCCACTGTTTAATTTGAGACGACTTGTTTCCATGGACACTTCTCGCTGTCGGCACACTGAAAACCACACCCGGAGCTGCCAGTAGATTGCCGCTGATTGGCTCGCTGGTGCTTACACAGACGGATAACTTAGAGCCTGGCAAGATGGATTCTCGCGTGATCTTGTGATCTTGCAAATCCAGCTGCCCCGCAAGGTAAACAGTTAACAAGCAGATGCAATAAATAAAATATAAAGTCCAATACAGAATACTTATGTAAGGCAGATGCCTTACATAATAAAAACAGTAAGTAAACACTGCACAGCACAAAATACAATATGAAATACAAAATCACTACATTACAAAGTGACCAAGATACCTATGCAGCTGCCTCACATAATAAAAACCATACACACTGCACACTGCAAAATGCAATATGAAATACACAATAGCTACATTTTTAAAGTGACCAAGTTACCAATGCAGAGGCCTTATACAGTATAAACTATATGTACACAGTGCAAAATGCAATATAAAATACACAATAACTACATTTTAAATTAGTCAGAATGATATCGATTAGAAATTTCTTCAAAATGACTCAGCCCTAATATATGTATTTTTAAAAAAATCATGTTTACTTAATTGAATTTGCTGTAGGGGGGCTTCAGTCGAGGTCTAGAGACGTCTCAAAGAGAGTTAAATATGGGATGCATCAAAATCTGGATTCAGCTGGCAATATTGTGGTCTCCATTGGTTGTGTTGGAAAATAATTGAAGTTGAGCACTTGTACTTATCAATATTTTAAATGTGTTTACAGATAAAATGCTCACACAGCATGTAATGCAAGGTATTGCATTTATTCCATGTATTATGTTGAATAAGAAAATGCTTTATTAATCTGACAACGGGGAAATTTGCGATGTTAAAAGCAGCAAAAGGTGATAGTGCAAAAGCAGAAGCATCAATAAAAAGCAGATATGGTAAATAAGTAAACAGCAAGATGAAATAAATAAGCAAGCAAGATATAAACAAAAGAAAATAAAACAATATAAACAAGGAAGAGACTGAACAGTGGGATTCACATTATTATACATGTATTGATGTATTGAAATATTGATTATGCACCTGAGTGAGATATAATAAAGGTGGATTTTAAACAATGAAGATTCCCAGTTGAGTTAGAATTATGAAACCCTAACAAAAAATAGTTTCAATACTTTTGTGTTGGATTGCAAAGTTTTTTACTTATGACATCGTATCTTTGGCCTGCAGAAGGATGTAGATGTGGATAAATAAATACATTTCTTGGGCAACCTGTTTAGTGAACTCTGTCTTTGTTTCTGTGTCAGGTGGAGCTCCAGTTCCAGCTGAACAGACTGCCGCTCTGTGAGATGCACTACGCCCTGGATCGCATCAAAGACAACACCATCCTCTTCCCTGATGTTGGCCTTGTCCCCACCATCCCGTGGAGCCCGAACAGGTGTGTATTCCACCATGGGCACAGTCGCACACCTGGCATTTCACTGCTGAAGGCTGATTTTCAAGGCAGCCATCAGCACTTTACTCCATATTTTACGGCTTTCACCGTGTCTCACTGGGAACTCTGGGACGCATTAATGTTTCAAATGATGGAAAAAGTCAAACACAAATAAACAAATGAAGTCAAGAAAAATTCAATTTCACTTTGCAATACACGGCAGACTGTTTCATGTTGCTGTGTGGAAGACGGAAGCGTCTTGCATGTGCAGATGAAGTGCAAATGAGCGTTGATTGGCAGATATCTGATATTTAGTGAAGACTACAACTTCCATTTGTGTTATTTTACAAGTGAGAGAAGGTGTTTGCACACAGCATGTACACACAGTTATGCATAGTAAATACTGCTAATTCTTAACACAGTTATTATAAAATAGTTCCTTTAATACCTACACATCATATCAGCTTGACAAATACCCTGACAGAGGGGACACCACATCCATTCGAGAGCTGACCGACTATCCCTCGCCCTGCTGACTTGGCTGCCATCCTGAAACGCTGGCAGCTCCTTGCAGCTTTAGATATCCCTCTCTGAAGTTGGACAGGTGAGGGAAGCGAGGCGGTAATCTTTATTGACTAGAGCCAAATATAATCCCCCCGTGATTTTCAAGCTGCTGCTTTATCTGGGCTCCACAATATGATTGACAGAGACTTTTGTTTTAATTGGAATTTGGATAAGTGAGGGTGTTTCATAAAATCTGGGCCACAGAGAGAATTTCTGCTGAGGTTTAGGAACACGTTCATTTTATGATGGCTGTTTAAAGCTACTGCAAGGAGTTTTTTTTAAACAGTATTCATTTATTACTGATGTCTCTATATGATCTACATGAGTTAATGAGACCTGCTACAAGAAGATTGGCTATCTTTATATAGTTATTCTAAACGGCTGCACCGGGTCAGATTCTGTATTTACATTACCCCAGACAAAGTTACAGTGAGTAAGTACAATTTTACAGTTAAAATCAAGTAGGAGGAGATTTTTATTTCACTAATTTTATTTTTGATGTTATATTTTGTGGTTATTAGGGTGGAAACTTTGCCAATTTTGTCCCAATGAGCCTCCAAAATCAACAAAATATGAAAGTTCCTTGTAGTAGCTTTAAGTTTTGTAGAGGAAGATACATCAAAGCTGTGTTTTTTTAATATAAACACATACTGTAATGCTTTAGAGGAGCAATATTAAAGAATCTTGCGTTCAAAAATAAAATTGCAAGTTTTAGCCACGGACTTAAACTCAATAATAGATAGATAGGTTAAATATCTGTGTAATATATGATCTATATTCTTGTTTAAAGTAAATATATTGCATATTTCTCCATTAACCATCAAGTACTCTAAAGTATTCCAGTGAATAAAAGTATTGCATCTTGGTTGAGCAGTATAAAACATTAACATCTCAGTTATCCAGTAATCCTTTTGGTTTGGGGCAAGATCACTGATGTGAAATTGGCACCCACAGAGTGCCTGGTCTTGTTGACAGTATCAGTCCTTGATTTGAAAGTAGGCCTGAAATTTTCATAATACGAGACCAGAGGACTTCATGTAATTTAGAAATTACCCTCCCACTTCTGTGTTTTGTGCGGCACATTTGTTTGTGATAGTCTGTATTTTAATCAGATTTACTGACTTATTATCCCCTGAATACGATGTCAAGGCAACATCTACACTTCAGAAGCGGCGCGTCTGTTCTTTAGCAGCTGCATTAATAACATATTTTAGAGTTGTTTTGCCCACTTTCTGCATGTGTTACAGGCATAAATACACATCTGCAGCTCATTTAGATCGAGGAACAGATGGTTTGCGGCTGTACTTGAATATGACAAACCTTTGTTGCTCCTAACCGTCATCATCACCCATTTTCAATGTCAATATAGCCAATCTCACTGCACAGCTATTGGCTGCTTCTGCATATTATGAGCTGTGATCAAATTTGTGGTGGAATTTTAATTTACAAATTATGGACATGGCAGATTTACACAGGATTAAGATCACAGATGACCTCCACAATTAATACAAATGACTTAAGATCCACAGGTAGATAATTTAAAACCTTTACAAAGCCTATTGTACTCAGATTTAAAGTCTCGTACCTTTGCATTAAAAAGTGTTGGCAAGAGGGGCATTCATATTAACATCTTACATTATAGTGCCTTGTTTTGACCAATTCAATTTTTAGACATGGCATGTGTATTACAGCATCACAGCAACCAAATTTGTTAATCCATTGTATGGTGGCAGGATATGTAAACAGGCTCACAGTTTTCACTTTTTTAAAATTTGTATCCTTAATCAGCCAGATGTGGCTACATTATTGTAGTAGGTGAGCTGCTGTGCCTCTCACTCCAGTCAGTTATTTAGAATAGAGTCTGACTGATGCTGGATTTTTGGGGCTGTTGTCAAAACTGATATTAGGGCGTAAAAAAAAATTCCGGTATTGAAATAATGGCCGATATTCTATATACAGTAGCGATGGGTGTTGAGAACCAGTACTAAACTGGTACTGGTTCCTGACTGGTCGGTACCAAAATATTGATAAGCCACTGGACAAACTGCTATTAGTATTTCTAATGTTACATAATCAGTTGACAGGGCAAAAAGCTGCAGTCGCTTAATTAAATTTGATGAAAATGCAGATCAAATGCAGCAATAACTCAGGAAACCATTTATGTTGTTGCTTCTGCAAAAAGGTAATGATAAATAAATGTTGAATCTTTTCATGTTTGTCATGTCTTTATTTTTTTGCACCAAATTATGGAGTATAAGAGTATCGATAAGTAGGTTCAGTGTATTGATATCAGTATCAATAAAATCCTAACGATACCCATCCCTGTACAGAATATACAATATATAAATAAATGCCGATCCTGATGTAGATCGATATTGCTGTGATATAATATTGGTCGGCTGGGCTCTAACTGAGAATTAATCAGTCATGTTAAGGCAGAAACCCGAACAAAATGTTTCATCTGTAAATGACACATGAATAAACGACAAACACCTGGCGTTAGATTCTCCACTAGAACAATCCGCTCGCAGTTTTGACCGATGACTCCGCTGTCATCGAGTCTTTTCTCTTAGTTTAGATGTCAGAGCGCAGTTTATTAATCTTCCGTACAGAGAAGGTTTGTTTATCTCATCCTCAATTGTGTTTGAAGAGAAAGTACAGTTGGCAGAAAAGTCTTGAGGTTTTTCTTCGCTCCTAACAGCACCTCCTTGATCTCATCCATCCACCTCTGTTATAAACACAACACTCACACGCATTCTCTTGAACACTGGGATATCTCCCCCCCCCCCAACTATGTCTCAGTTTGAGCTCAATCAGTTGGTGTTGGCGGATTCACAGCTTTAGAGGATGCTGTCTCCATAATGAGGACAGGGATGCTAAGAGACGAACACAGACGCACACAAACGCTACATGTACGCTAACTCTTACACTTTCATGAGTGTTTCATGCGTATGAAAGCACATATGTGCATCCATCTCTCCTACACATCTGTATTGTTTGAGCTCATACGGTTGATTTGGACACATGTCTGGTCACATCCTTCTACCCCACATCTTTTACATGTCTTTTCCTCCTATTCCATCTAATCCCCATCCACCCCACCCACCACACCTTCTCCCTGGTAACACAATCTCAGTTTTCATTTTGAGTCTGTGCATAAATTTCCTGTCATTCTGTGCAAGAATTGTTCTTCCTCACTTTATCTCAGTCCCACTGAAGTTAATTAGATTACCAGCATGTTTCTCCGTCTCTCTTGTGTTCAAAGCTATTACTTGTTTATAAGACAATATTTTATCTGAATGCCTTAAAACAGCTTCTTCAAGACAAAAAAACAAAACAAACAAATTACGTAAAGTCAATTAAAAGTTGATCTTATGATTCCTCTAACTATTTTCCCTGTCCTCCCACCACCCTCAGGCAATGGGACGAGCAGCTGGATCCCCGTCTGAATGCCAAGCAGAAAGAGGCCATCTTGGCCATCACCACGCCCATCTCCATCTCCCTGCCCCCAATCCTCATCATCGGCCCCTACGGCACCGGCAAGACCTTCACCCTGGCACAGGCTGTCAAGCACATCCTCCGCCAGGACCACAGCAGGTCTGTTTATGGATTTTCTTGTTTTTTGTTTCAACATCTGGTTGATTTTTTTTTTTGATTTTTTTTTAACTTTTATCGACAACAAGTCGGAAATGCACCTGCTTGCCTTCACAACCAAGCGTAGTCATAACAACACCGCTTTGTGATTTCCTTTTGTGACAGAGAATGAGCTTGCTATTCTTCCGAAATGAAATGCTTGCACTGAGAGCTGGGAACTTTGTCCTCTTTGCTTCCAGGGCTTGAAGGTGTTAGGCGTAGATATTTTGAGTGTCTCGACATGGTAGCGGGTGTCAGTGTAAGTGCCGGGAAACTCAGGGCCTGTGAAGTAAATGTTCAGGCTTTGGTATTGATCAACAAATCTGTCAAATCCTGCACAGATTGTGGTCATTTTGTATCACATGAAAGTAAGAATATTACTCATTCATGTGTTTAATATGTTGGCGTTTATGTCTTCATATGTTTCATAGACTATGTAATTCTGTCAGAGAATATAGAAAATGGTATTATTTGGTATGAGCATATATATATATATATATATTTAAATAATGATTGATCTTTAATGTTATCAATGATCGATTAAGGAAAGTGCTTACAAATTACAACCCTATTCTGCGCTCAATTCCCTGTTGATTAGGTACACTGAGCTAAGAGTAATGGCGTCGAAAACTGTCCTGCAGTAAACCCTCTCCTCATGAAGGTTAAAGTGGTCAGTTTTTGTTAAAGCTGATTTAGAGGGGTGTTGATTCAGCTTCATGGGCATTTTGAAGGCTGCGATGCTGTTGAATTGAAGTGCATTATTATAGGAGCTGTTTCAGGCCATAAAATGCAATAAAACCATAATGATATGATGTTTATGACAATCTACACTTCGTCGGTAGCAATAAGAAAATTGTCTAATAAAATGTTCAATGGTTTCACTTAAATGCGTTAAATGCAAACTGCCATGAAATCACATAATGAATGCACCCTGGCTCATAAACAGCCTTGATAATGGAGCGTGCTGAGTGACACACAAACAGCCATTTAACAGGTTTAGTTTACTTTATTAGGATCCCTGTTAGCTACACAATTGCAGCAGCAAGTAGTTACAACTGTGTTGTTCAGCTGCACCATTGACATGACATGAAAACAGAATTAGCAGAGAATGAGATAATGAGTGCAGACGGTGAGAAAATTGTTAATATAAAACTGCTATTCTGGCAGCTGACCAGTCCTTTTTTAATCGTCTGTTTTTTTAAGTCATTTAAGTCTTTCACCTTTGTGCTTTGATTGAAGTAGAAGTTTGAAGTAGAGCTGCAATGATTAATTGATTATGAATCGATGATCAAAGTAATCTCTCTAAATTCTCTGATTACAGCTTTTTAAATCAATATTTTTTTTTTTCCCCTTTCTCCTTTATGACAGTAAATTGAAATATCTTTGGATTGTGGCAAAACAAGATGTTTCAGGACGGTGATCAACATTTTTGACCATTTTATTAGTTATTTTCTGGACCAAATATATAATTGATTAATCGAGAAAATAATCAACAGTGAAGACATTAGTTAGTTGCATCCCAAAAATAAAGTGGTTAAATAAAAAGTAAGATGGTTAAACTCAAAATAACAGTCAGTGTGCCCTCATTGAAAAAAATGGGGCGGTCAAAGAAAGAAGAAACAGTATAATGCTGTAAGATTCAAAAGCATCACAGCCTTGCAGCTTTTAAACATTACTGACAGTCCTTGTGAAATAATGGCCTGTTGTTGAGAGTAATTGATTGAGTGTTTTCAGGGAGGGAAAGGAGAATGTAGATGTGAGCTGGTTTGTATAAAGTTGGCATCAGTCGTAAAAGCATCAGATGGCGGGCGAGGTCAGTCAAAGGGCGTGATCGAGGTGGCAGGGGATGCTGGGCTGTGCAGTGGCCTCAGTTTTCGCTCCAGGGCAGCGGCAGCCTTGGGTTTGACATTAAAAGTTTAAGAAAATGCTGAGCTGCAAAGCGTCAAGCTGTTTTTATTTGTGTGTGTGTGTGTGTTTGTACTGTGTGGGTTTGTGTACTTAGGAGTGTGCATGTGCCATCACTCGAGGGTATTGAGTTCTGGTCGTTTGGATGAATTTGTTTCATTTGTGGTCGATGCCCATAGTTAGTTTGATTATCAACACATTCCCATGGCTGGACTGGATGTTCATGCAAACCGTAATCTGATCAATCACTTCAGCGGGCATCACAGCGTTGTGTAACAATAAAACATCGCAGGAATTTCTTCCATTGGCATTTTTCATCATTAGAGAGCTCCCTCACTGTGTGCAGATACCCACAGGAAATTCTGCAATTTCTTGTGTTAGAAGCAAAGTGATGTAGCACAAGCACATAAATGGTTCTCTAGTCTTCATGAAAAATGAATGCAATACCTTGGACAGTGTCCCCTGAACAGAAGCTTACATTTCGTTTTGTTTTAATAAGGGAGAGGGGGGGCTGTATATATGTAATGTGAAAGAAAAAACAGCCTTTGAAAAATGTGTAGCAATGTAATATTCATTCCTCATTTCACTCTGAATGTCTTTAATATTCTATCTTTAAGATGAATTATAGATATTTTAAAAGCCAAGACAAGGGGAAGTGACCCCTCTGGACTAGTGCTGCCTGCTCGTCATACTGTTAGAATGATGAAGATGTCTTATGGAGCCCTATAGGTCAGGTGTTTCCAATATGTGTTATTGTACAGATTCAATACGCAAAGCTTTATCTGCATATCTGTCACTGTGATGTTTCACCAATGTTTGAATGGGTAATTATAAAAGACACAGCTTTCAATATTAAGTGCACAAAACTGGGTTTGCTGTCCCTCTAGCGTTGTAATTGGTGTTGGGATGCGTTGTAAAACATAAAATACAAACAGAATGCAATGATATTCAAAGATCAAACTGAAAAAAAAAAAAAACTGATTGGGG
>JAJHUR010093623.1:0-12451 GCA_027495735.1 Lutjanus campechanus | reverse complement strand
AAAGTTGATGGTCCCCTTGTGGGATTTATGGGATTTAAAGGATTATAAATAGTTAAGCATTAAAGTTTGAAAACTCTTTTTCACAGCCAAATTCGATGTAAACTTAGGCCATTTAAGTTTATAATTGCATAATCAATATCAGGGCTAACTCTCAGAGTAAACACTCAGCTGGTTTTCCTCAGTTTGTTTGAAGTGCGGCTTCCCGTTTGGCTGTGATGTGCAGCAAAAGTAATCCCTCTTAATGCAGCACTACACATGCTCACATTCCTCATACCTGCTGCAGCATACTTACTCATTATCAGTCAATACGTGAGCGCAGGGCCAAATAAACACCATTTCTTTTAAGTCCATCTGTGCATTTTTGCTGCTGTGCATGCTTCTTAGTTTATATGCACGTTCCTCCTTTCAAGGGCCTCCACTACTGCCTGAACAAATCCTACAATCCACCACAAAGATTAGAGAACAAGAGCAGAGTTGCATCATTGTTGCAACCTGTAAGGTCTTGCCCATCCTTGGCAGTGAAGACTCATCATTGCTAATAACAGGGTAGAAACCGTCGGGTGGTTTTGTAGGTCTGATGTCATCCCCGTGGCAGATGAGTCAAAGAAACAAACATTACATACTAGTCAGACAGCCAGATGGTGGATGGTAGGTGCTGAGGTGATGATGACAGCTTGGATTGTAAGACCTGCTTTGGTTGGCATTTGATCAACACAATCACTGATCGTATTTTATGCCATTAAAGGAGCATCACAGAGCATTATTTTGGCATCGTTAAATAGTTAGCTACACCCCTTTAGAAGTATTGCCTGTGTAGTTAGAATAGATGTCAGATGTTCAAAGATGGGTCGAAATCAACTACTTTCTTTTGAAAAACCACAAAATGGTAGCTGCTCGAAGGCAGATAATTAAAAAAGCCTGTTAGATTACGTATGTGGCAAATAATAACTGGAATTACCCTTCATCTCTTACAAGTTCAAATAACAAAGAAGAGAGAGTTCCTGTAAGTGTTTACAAGGCCACAGGGTTCAACGTTAATGTTTTCTTTCACCTCCGGTCGGGCAAGTGGGTCGGAAATCTTCTTGTCCAGAGTCAGTTTTTACCTGCTGTTAGACAAATCGTAGATTTATTAGCGGTTTTTGAATAAAGTAACTAATGGAACCTAGCAACTGTTATATTTTGAAACACGACGTGCTGTCGTAATTAGTTTTGCTATTGGTGTGTTGTTTCCTGAAGCCTAAGATAACGTCCTCAGATGTCTTGTTTTGTCCACATCCCGGAGATATTCAGGGGTAAAGAAACCAGATAATATTCACATTTAATAGCTGGAATCAATCAGAGAGTATGTCCTTTTTCTTCTCAAAAAATCGCTCAAACTGATTAATCGATTATCAAAATAGTTGGTAATTAATTTAATAATCAATTAATAAATGATTATTCGATTAATCGTTGCAACTCTACATGTAAGCATGATGCTGTGGGCTCCTGTTATGGCTCTTGTTAAAGTTTTGCAGAGACTTGACATGCCTTTGAAAAATGACCCTGTTTTATCTGCCTTGCTCTCAAACTTGTGGCAAACTGTGCAATACATTGTGAGTTTTGCTCACACTCTCTTAACGCCACCTAAATAAACTCCTGTTTCCCAGATAATTGAAATGCTCGCTTGTGCTTCAGCTCATTAAGTTTGTCCTTTAACCGCTGCCATTTTCTTTTGAGTGCCCGATCGGTGCTACGCTTTTGCAACTCTCAACAGAGATGAGAAGGAAACGAGAAGATGACTCATTCCTTTGCTGCTTTCATCATCCGCTCCAAAATAAAATGGTGTCTATAATTCTTTCTGAGTTGCTAGATTTGCCAGCTCAACTTGGCATTTTACTCGCCCCGGGCAAATCCTCCCTAACATCAGAACACTGTGAACTAAACAGTTCAGCTCAAACTACTTTGTTACACCTTCATGACCACAGAACACATCAGCTTCCCGAGTCTCACGCACGTCAGTCCTGACCTTGGCGCTGCAGAGACACACACTGCAGAATGTCAAGTGATTAAAAGAGTCATTTCAGCTTGTGCTTTCCGCCCAAGGGGTCACACTGATTAATGAAATAGCAAAGAAGACTAAATGCGCTTCTGTGTTGCAGAAATAACACAATATTAGTGTTGCCTGCAGGTAGCACTCTTCTCGCACTCTTCCTATCCCCTCACCCCTGGTGTGAATTGGCAGTTTTGTGATGTATGTGTGCAGTTCACATGCTGAGCCAGGTGAGCTCATCTCAGAGAAGCAGCCAGACATGCCACCTTTAGTTTACACACCTTACTCACTCAGTCAGTCAGACAGGCCGCATCCTGACACATCTGTGTA
The DNA here is from genome assembly GCA_027495735.1 of Lutjanus campechanus. Lineage (NCBI taxonomy): Eukaryota > Metazoa > Chordata > Actinopteri > Lutjaniformes > Lutjanidae > Lutjanus > Lutjanus campechanus. The sequence continues at coordinate 10,092 of JAJHUR010093623.1, read as the reverse complement.
TCCCTTGATGGTGAAGCAGGACAGATTTTTGTGATTTAAGAAATGTTATGATGTGATAAACCGTCTCTGTGTTTGTGTTTTTGAAACAGTCCAACAACCTAGCTTATATTTACAAGCGGTTTACAAGAAATGCACTGAGATCTGTGTGGTCTGAAAATCCCAGCGAGGCAAAAGCATTCTCAGGCTTCTAATAAGGCCACATTCAGGCAGAATCAGGAACTCATTTCATCCGTTTTGAATAGGGGGGTAGCGCGTTTAGGCTGCGGCGATGGGGTCGGCAGGGGATGCTGGGGGAAAAAAGTGCAGTGGCGTGTGGTGGAAAAGTTGGAACAGAGTTTGGAGGAATGTAACCCGAAGTCACACTGCGGTGGCCAATCACAGGCCAGCAATCAGACTCAGTTAGCTCAAAACGTCTTTGAAAACAGGTGCCATCCAGGCAGAGTTCCTGATGATGTTCCACAATCGTGTCCTTGCTTGGTTTATTTTTTGTGTCCAGCTCTGACGTTTGAGTCTGGCGGCAGTTTATGCTGCAACAGAGCAACACCAAAGAGCTTCCTTTGGATTGTCTTTGTTTGAGAGAATTTATTTTGATTTAACTAAAAGGATATAAATCATTATGGTAATGTTGTGTGTATATATATATATATATATATATATATATATATATATAAATATAAATATATATATATACATATATATATATATATATATATATATATATATATGTATAATGTGCAAATAAATTAATAAATTTAACTAAACTAAATACATTAAATTACAGACACATTATGGTGCAGCAATAAGTTTTATCTCTGTAAATTAGGTACACTCTCTCAGACTGTTTTAGAGTGACGTGTATTACTTTATTACAACTGCTCAGCCCTAAAGCCTCATGATCTGTCCCTACTCCGTGGAAACAGTAAAACATTTAGCCGTGCATGAGCAAACACCAGGGGCAAATTAGACTGAATAATCCCTTTGGGGTGTTTGCTCACTTTGCTAAGGTTCCTACAGTTATGCACTTGTATTTGAACAGACCCTATTGATATACTATCAACCTATGGTTAAACATAGACTAGAACTTCAGCCAAAATAATGATATTCTTACAGTTGAGGAACACACATCTGGTCTTCAGAAAGTTCGGCACAATTTGTGTGGGATAGACTAATTCGGACTCTCTACTCAAAACCAAGTTTCAAGTTTAATTGAATATAACTAACTTGATGGAGAATAGTTTTTGCAATATATATTGTGTGATGTCCTCAGTCATGCACACCCACCAACAGTAATTACATCTCCCAAATGAAACCAAGAAAAGCAAAAGGACCCGGGCCAAACCTTGATGGTGTGGAGGAAAAAGGCCTGTTTGCCACATCTCATCCCAAACTCTAAAAGGGTGGTAACAAAACCATAAATTTTGATCTCAATTAAGACTTTAATCATGCCACACTTTAATTGATGCACAGACGAGTCTTCAACCCATTATACTTTGTGCATAGTAAAGGGTCACCACTGTGGAGAAGTTACTAGCACATACCATGCATGGTGATATGGGATCCATCATTGTAGATTTGTTCAACAAACACAGTGGAGGGTCCCCACTGTGGCATGGAAATTTGTTCATTTCCACCCTGAATGGCAATACCATTGTTGGGATCTGTATTCCATCACGAACCTCTCTTAACCCGTCTCCATCCTCAGTTGCAGATACATTTTTATTGCATTGAGTTATATGTTTATAAAATCAAGATTAATGACATCAGCTGAACTAATTAACAAAATCTCTATCTGTACATAATAAAATGATTAATAGCATGAATTCCATAAATTAGCCGCAACATTAAAAATTAACTGCAAAAGACGCCATGTTTTTAGCAGAAATATCATCTGTAGCATGTAGCCAGTAGGATGTAAACATGGCGTCGATCTCGCGAGACTTAGTATATATCCTAATGGACGCAAGTGCGGAAGTCTCGACACCATGTTTACATCCTACCGGCTACATGCTACAGCTGATATTTCTGCTAAAAACATGGCGGAAATGGCGTCTTTTGCAGTTAATTTTTAATGTCGCGGCTTGCGGACACTTGGATTACACCACACAAGCAGGATGGAAACGTTTTGTGTTTGTTTTGTGTGCCATTTTTAACGTTTTATCCGTGGTCACCGATCTCTGCCATTGTACTGGATGAGGCTGCTACCCTGTTTCTCCTAAAACTCCAGGATTGTTTCGTGAACTGAAGACCTTCACCCATCATCACATCGGCATAGTGGTGAGTACATACAAAATGGCTTATTCTCACAAGGTGGAGTATCACTTTAAGATTTACTGATGACTTTTAAAGCTCTTAATGGCCTCGCTCCCTCATATATCACCTTACACACCAGGATGTACCTTGAAAACCTTAGGCAGAGGTGTTTTGTCTGTTCCACAGGCCCAGCTGAAAACTAAAGTGGACAGGGTCCTTTCAGTCAGGGCCCCAAGGCTCTGGAACAATCTGTCTGAGCAAATTAGGTCAGCCGAGTCAGTGATCTCCTTTAACTCTATTCTTAAAACATTTTATCAGAGAGCCTCTCCTGATTTTATCTAAGTTTGAACTGTTTTGCATGGTATTTATTTCTTAAAATGTTTTTACTTTCCTATTTTGCACTGTACTATTTTGTTTTATCTGTTTTACCTATTATCTGACTTTCGAACCTTTCTGTTTTATTTTACTGCCTTTGTGAAGCACTTTGTAATGTGAATTTTAAAAAGTGCTCTATAAATAAAGATTGTTATTATTATTATTGTTATTATTATTAGGGGAGACCGGGGCTAGTTGTCACACGGGTAAGTTGTCACACTGCAATTATCTTCTCCACCAGAGGGCGCAACTAAAAAGTGGAGTACTAGTTTTCTTCCTTTGCATGGTCAGGTCTCACGGACTGAGTGAGAAGAGGACAGCACATTGTAAGTTGAGATGAGCACCAATTAACCATTTTCCACTACCCAAAGTAAAAAATATTAACTCCATATTTTTTGAAATAAGATAAAAATCCTAGCAGTTATACATGTGGACTTGTTAAAGTAGATATTAAGGCATCCAGTCATACCTCAGTCATTGTTCTGATTTAACCTAACTTTAAGATAGAGCTAGCATTAGCAAACATGGTCGTTTGGGGCAACTTGTCACAGTCATTTGGGGGTAAGTTGTCACATGTGACATGTGACAACTTACCCCAGAATAATTACTTTCAAAAATAATTTAAATCAACACATCCTAATGAAAATTTTACTTTATTTTTACAGAAAAAGAGTGGTTTAAAAGAGAGGAGAAAGTGAGAAGATGGTCAGGAGTTATAAAAGAAAAACAGAGCATGGCAGTGCAGCACCTGACGTGATGCTGAGGGCAGTCAGGCAGGTGACCCTAGGTCACAAGTCCATCAGGAGTACTGCGAAGGACTTTAATGTCAACTACCGTACTTTGGCGCGGTACTGTAAAACATTCACACCAGCTGAAATTCAGGGTCAGACAGCTATCCCAACAGTGGTTGGGTACAAATCACCGCGGCAGGTTTTCAGCACAGAGATGGAACTGCAGCTTGAGAACTATATCAAGAGATCCTCTGACATATATTTTGGTTTGTCTCCATCAGAGGTGAGAAAGCTGGCATATGAATTTGCGGTGGCAAAGGGCCTGAAATTTCCACAAGCTTGGTCAGACAAAGAAAAAGCCAGCACCGAATGGTTTACAGGCTTCCTAAAGCGGCACCCCTCACTTTCTCTTAGAAAACCAGAGGCAACTAGCCTTGCCAGAGCTAGTGCCTTTAACAAGGAGAATGTAAAGTCTTTTTTGACAATCTGGAGAAAGCGTTAACCAGACATTCCCTGGGACCAGGAGATATCTGGAACATGGATGAAACTGGAGTGACAACGGTACAGAAACCAGACCGATTGGTAGCCAGGCGTGGCTTCAAGCAGGTGGGGTCACTGACATCTGGGGAAAGGGGTACCCTGGTGACCCTTGCCTGCGCAGTCTCAGCCACAGGGAACAGCATCCCCCCCTATTTCATATTTCCTCGGGTGCACTTTCGTGATCATTTCATCAACAATGGGCCACCAGGCTGCAAAGGAGGAGCAAATCCCACAGGGTGGATGAAAGAACCACACTTTGTTGATTTCCTCAAGCATTTTGTGGAACATGCCAAGTGCTCAAAGGAGAAGCCCTGCTTACTCCTTCTGGATAACCACTGCTCACATCTCTCTATTGATGGGCTGAATTTTGCCAAAGAAAATGGCATCATCATGTTGTCCTTCCCACCCCACTGCTCACACAGGCTGCAGCCTTTAGACAGAAGTGTTTACGGGCCATTTAAAAAGCATGTAAACTCTGTCTCTGATTCCTGGATGAGGAACAACCCAGAGAAAACACTCAGCATCTATGACATCCCTGGGATTGTAGCAACTGCTTATCCCCTGGCTGCAACCCCACTTAATATTCAGGCCGGCTTTCGGGCAACAGGGATTCAGCCTTACAACAGGGATGTGTTCTTGGAGACAGAATTTGCGCCATCTTACGTCTCAGATCGCCCCTACCAGGACCCAGCTCTACCAAGCCCAAGCACTAACCCAGCCATTCCAGGCTCCGAAACTGAACCATCTTCTCCAGGCCCCAGCACTGATCCATTCAGCACCAACCTAGCCATTCCAGGCCCCAGCACTGACCCATCCAGCACCAACCCAGCCATTCCTGGACCCAGCACTGGCCCAGCTGCTCCAGGCCCCGGCACCAACCAAGAAGCTATTCCAGGCCCTAGTAACCCAGCCTCCTCCACCAACACATTTACTCCACAGGATATTAGGCCTTACCCAAAAGCTGGTCCAAGAAAAAAAGTTACCCAGCAGAAAAAGAAGAGAAAAACTTCTATTCTCACTGACACACCTGTGAAGGAGGCACTTGAAGCTGAAAGGCAGGCACAAGGGAACAAAAGACTGTTCAAAAAGAAAGGCAAGGCAACCAAATCTAAAATGCCAAAGAAGCAAAGCACAGGGAAGAAACAGAGGGCAGATACAAAAAGAAAAACTCCAGATGACTCCTCATCGGAAGAAGATGAGTCCCTGTGCCTGGTCTGCATAGAGCAATTTGGAAACAGCCGCCCAGGAGAAACATGGGTGCAGTGCATGATATGCAAAGGATGGGCACATGAAGAATGCACCCCTGGCAATTCAGTCTACATATGCCAAAACTGCAACTCAGATGAGGAGTCTGACTAGTGAGCTCAGGTTTTGTTTGAGGTTTTCTTTTGTCCCAGGACCAGTTTAAGTGACAGTTTCGTAATGCATGTTTCATAATATTTCATTTTATTTCATGTTATTTCATAAGATGCATGTGCTCCTGGCAATTCAGTCTACATAAGCTATGCCAAAACTGCAACTCAGATGAGAAGTCTGATAGTGAGATTTTCTTTTGTTCCAGGACCAGTTTAAGTGTCAGTTTCGTAATGCATGTTGCATAATATTTCATGTTTCATGTTATTTCATGAGTAATAAAAGTGAATTATTGTCATTTATTCACTTTCAATTAAAAAAAAATTAACAACAACAATAATTTTGTCCTTATTTTATTGGTTGCAAAATCCAGTGTGACATCTTACCCCACATAGTGTGACAACTTACCCGTTGGTGGGGCAACTTGTCACATGGTGACAATCTCCATTAGATTGCTTATAACTCTGCACTGACACAAGATATGAAAATGACATGAATGCAAAATATATACCTGAGACTTTGGTCTTTCATCTGGTACATATTTTTTTTTATATATGATGTTTTGATTCCAAGATATATATATGAGTGTAAAAAGTGTGACAATATGCCCTGGTCTCCCCTATTACTATTAACATGCATGTCTAAAACAACAGGACATGGTTACAGAAAGTATACTTTGCACTGCCTGAACTGCACCCACACAGAGAAGCCAAATAGCGGCTGTGTAAATCTATTAACACTACAGCCCGTGCGTCGTTTAAAACCAGATAAGCAACATTACGATCACTCCCAACTCGATATTTGCTTTCCGCATGCTCACTGCTGTACTTTGCATGCAGCGGGTATAAAAGGAGGGCTGTCCACACTTAGACAGTCACATCATTCAAAACGTGCTGTACATTTGCCGATGTTTGTGGTTCGTCAAAACATGTCGTCATCTCCACTTAAACGACCGATTTCCTTACTGGGAACTGTGGTATTCGGTGGTGGAGCTGACGCCGAGCAGAGCCATGACATGGTGAAGACTTTCCTGGACAGGGGACACAACCACCTGGATACAGCCTTCTTGTACACGGACGGGAAGTCGGAGACGATCATAGGGGGCATGAATCTCCCCAAAACAGGTATATCACAAGCACACATATTAACAGCAAACACCAAAACTGAATACTCTCAGTGCTCCATGTTAACTGAGTTTCTGAAGTGAACAAGCTGTCAATCTATGGAGCTACTGTATATGGGGGCCAAATGTTTTGTACTTGAAAAAATAACATTTGAAACTGAACTGAAACTTTTTTCAGGTTAAATATAATTATGAATCACTCTGGGAATTCTTTTGAATAAATTATTTATTTTCATTTTTCACTTTAATATATTTAGATATTTGATATCCTATTTCTTTTAGTTGCACGTTTTATCTTTTCAGATTCAGATCTTATTTTTTACTTTTACTTTATTTTTAATTTGAAGCCTTGATCGAAAAAACATTAATTTGAGCAAAAAAAAAAAAAGTGTCTGTAGTCGTCTGGGGTCACCAAAGTTTTTCAAAGTGGAGCCACGAGCCAAAGAAGGCTGGAAGCTTTTGCAGTTAATGTACTGTATATTATATTTGTTAAATTCTGTGTTTGCCAGAATGTCAACGATAATCCGACAGTTGCTGCAGCTGCACAGAGACTTACAAATGTGCTCACACAGAACCTCTCTCAGGGACAGGGCATTAGCCCTATGCTTAACTTGATGTAGGCTACATTGATGTATTTTTAAAAATTCAAGATCAGAACTTGAATTTTCAGTTTCAAATTTTATTTTCTCAAGTACAAAACATTTGGCCCCAATATCATATTACTCATTAGACAACAGTGTACCTGCTGGTTGGTAACAGCTTGTAATTCTGGGTAACCAACGGCAGATGGTAATCAACACTGAGCAGTTTTGCGGACTATTTACTCTTATGTATTTAAGATACGAGATAAGATAATGTTTTATTGATCCCACACCGTGGAAGCATTACAGTAGCAAACTTAAAAACCAATAAACAATAATTAGTCAAGATACAGGTTGTTCTTTTTCACTTGCCTTGTTTTTTCAGTCTTAAGCTCAAAGATATTCAGGTTTGTATTATAATAATTAGAGGAAAGCATGGAATCTCCATATTTGAGAGGCTGAAACCCCCATTTTCTGCCATTTTTGCATGAAAAACTGTACCATTAATCATTTATTAAAATTGTTTAATGCTGACATACATTTATTTCATTGTTTGTGTGTGACAGTAAGCATAGCTACCAAGGCCAACCACTGGGAGGGGAAGACACTGAAGCCAGAGAGTGTGTGCTCTCAGCTGAAAACCTCCCTTCAGAGGCTGCAGAGAGATTGTGTGGACCTTTTTTACCTCCATGCGCCTGACCACGAAAACCCCATCGAGGATACCCTCAGAGCCTGCAATGAACTCTACAAAGAGGTAAAGAAAAAAAAAAAAAAAAAAGAAAAAAAAAAAAAAAAAAAAAAAAAAAGGCCAGATACCTAATTTTCATGTCTATATCTCCAAATGTGTCACTGAATGTTGAGATACTATCTGCTTACTTGACAGTAGGGATGCACCGACATGTTTTTAAAGTTATTGTACGAACTTTAATGGCATTATTAAGTACTTGTATTGGTACTCAGTATTGGCAAGTACTCAAATATAAGTACTTGTACTTAAAGTGCAGTGGTATTGGTGCATCCCTACTTGACAGCATTTTATTAAACTATGATTTAATGTGAAAATATCACCCTCAGGGAAAATTCAAGGAGTTTGGCCTGTCAAACTATACATCATGGGAAGTGGCTGAGATTGTCTGCATCTGCAGGCACAACAACTGGATTGCTCCCACTGTGTATCAGGTACTGTCACTTCTTAAAGGTCCAGTGTGAAAGATTTAGGGGGATTTACTGGCACAATATTGGCAATAAATAGAATATAATATTCATAAATATGTTTTCATCAGTGTATAATCACCTGAAAATAAGAATTGTTTTTGTTAATTTAGAATGAATTATGTACAGAGGCCATGGGTCCTCCTCCGTGGAGGTCATCATGTTGCACCGCCGTGTTTCTACAGTAGCCCAAAACGGGAGAGCCAAACACAGGGTCTAGAAAGGTATTTTTTATGTGTTTCATGTGTTGTGCAGCCACCACGCTTTGAAGGGGCAGGTGAGGAGACACATATTTAGTTGGTTGAAATCTGGAGTAGTTTTTGTCTAGCAAAAAAACAGCTCTTAAGCATTCTTGCTTTTGAGAAACTCAAATTGCCCGCAGTGCCTCTTTCAACTCTCTTGAATTTTTAATTACAAGTTCTTGAACAAAATTCTATCTTTTCTTTGTTTTGCTGACTATATTTTCACTTGTACCATAACATGACTCTCACTGCCTTTCACAGGGAATGTACAATGCCACTACAAGACAGGTTGAGACAGAGTTGCTGCCATGTCTGAGAAACTACGGAATCAGATTCTACGCATACAATCCTCTAGCAGGTGCAGTATGTCTTTCCTCTATGATGCACCTTGTAGTCACCATTTGAGTTGTGTCTTTCATAAGGAGATACTCACAACTGATGATAATTGTCATCTAATGTGGAGGAATGATGTTAATCTTGTGTCCTGAACACCTGCTAAAACTGTGACACCTCATGTGACATCATAGCATACCAGTGTATATCTAGTATGGCTAAAAACTAGGCATCATATCGGGCAAAGTCTGTCTGTCAGTCGGTGTGTTCACCACTTTGGTCCAGACTGAAATATCTCAACTACTGGATCGATTACCATGACATTTTGTACAGACATTCATGGTCCTCATAAGGATTAATTGTAATTACTTTCATGATGATGTATCCTGCTGACGTTGGTGATCCCCTGACTTTGATTCTAGCACCATGATTCTAGCACCACCACCAATTTTGCAACAAAATTTGCTCCCCTCAGGATGAATTATGATCCTTTAATTTCTCAACTATTTCTGCTGTCAGAATCAAACTTTTAATTAGTCTAATACCCATATTCCAAAACATTCCCATCAGCCTCAACTACACTTTTAGTACTATTAAGCAAATGTTAGCATGCTAAAATACTAAATTAATGGTGATTATGGTAAACATCATACCTGATAAGCACCAACAGATGCTTCACAGAGCTGCTACCTTGACTTTTTCTCCAAATGCAGCATGTAAAATCTTAATTTTGAGTTAGTGGCACAGTTGACTACATAAACAGTCAAACTCTAGATAATTACTCCTCCTCTGCAGGTGGCCTTCTGACAGGAAAGTACCATTACAAAGATAAAGATGGTTCTCAGCCTGTTGGACGATTCTTTGGTAGCGACTGGGCTGCAGCATACCGAGACAGGTGAACAACAAATAACTCCATCCATTTGTTTTATGTTGTAGCAAGTGAAATATTCCTGCACGTCTGCACTCATCTGTAAACACCAATCAAGCACAAAAAATAATTGTGACTGTCCCCCTGCTTCTCTGTCAGGTACTGGAAGCAGAGTCATTTCCAGGCTATTGATTTGGTTCTCAAGGCTCTGGAGACAACGTATGGCTCACAGAAACCCACCCTGACTTCTGCTGCTATGCGCTGGATGTACCACCACTCGCAGCTTAAGGTACCTACTGTGCATGATAGCTGCAGTCACAATTGTTTTGTCATTATCATGGGGAGATTACACTATACAACACGAGATAAGCCATTTTAACTCTTTGGAAAATATATCTTATTCATTACAATATCATATATTTTAATATTGCTGAACAAAGATTGTTACTGCAGTAGAATTACAAGAAGCCATTACCAACATTGA
>JAJHUR010093619.1:0-11430 GCA_027495735.1 Lutjanus campechanus | reverse complement strand
CACACACACACACACACACACACACACAGACCTTGATCTTGACATGAGCCTTTAGAATTTCTAACTCCTTGGTACAATTCCTTCTCTAAACAACCTCTACAAACAACAAACATACACTATGTAAGAAAGTGCACACGGGCGGACGTTTAGCTCAGTTGGTAGAGCCATGTATGGATGCTGTCAGTCCTCTGCAGCGGCCGCTGGTTCGACTCCCGCCTGCGGCCCTTTGCTGCGTGCCATCCCCTCTCTCTCTGCCCTGTTTCCTGCCTACTCTCCAGTTGTCCTATCAATAGAGGCAAAAAAAATTGCCAAAAATAAAAAATAAATAGCCACAAATGGAGCACATAAAAGAAAAAGATAAATGCGAAATATCTAGTGTGTCCTCAAGTGTTCCTGACTGCCATTTCACCCTGAACAGCCATTAACAACAGTTGAGGATGGACTGTGCTTGCACCAGATGTTTATCTCCAGCCAAGTGTCAGTTGTCAGGTGAATTTTATGGATGTTCTGATTTGCCTCCGACATATAAAGCGTAAGTGCACACATGTTAAAGAAAAATTGCTGAATCCTGCCAAGATTCATCATAAACAGGGGGGAAAAAACAAATTCATGTTGGCATTTCTCCAGCTCCCAAGAAGACAGAATTGGGTTTAAATGCAAGAAAATATGGAGAAAATACATGGCAATACGCACAATCTGTTTATTCCAGGGTGCATCTTTAAATGTTTGATATACTATACATGGCATAGCAGATGCAGCATTCAGTGTGCTGCAAAAAAGATTTGTTGGTAGCACGTGTGAGAACAGTATCAGACTTTCCAACACAAGCACATCACTGTCTAACAAGGGAAAGCTGCCAGGCAATTCCTACATCTTGCACTGCACTGTACAGTACTCTACTATATCCTGCAGTCTGCTATCTCTAAACAAATGATATTTCTACATTTGATATGCTTTTAAGATAGTCTAGTGACACCACAATAGCTAAAATACTGCCATTACAGCAAAGACTTTGTGGTGCTTTGACATGTAAGTACATCACTTAAGCAATTTGGTGCTCTGAATGGTTATTGCTGGCATTCTCTTAAGTACCAGCCTCTGAACTGATGGGCTCAACCTGAGAAATGTGTCGATGTGAATCAACACGTACTGTAGCAAAATATACACTAACAAGTGCTTCACAGCGCCGGCTGGTATGAATGGCTGATATTCATTCTGTGCGCTCTCTCAGCCATAAAACATTCATTTAAAAGCCAATGTGGAAAAACATGACAGAATTCAGAGACATTTCTGAAGTCAAACAGACAAAAGGATAAATGCTTTCAGAAGTGGAAAATGCCACTGATCCACCATCATGTGAAAAGAAAGTGTACCACGATTACATTTCTGTTCCTTCCTCCCTTTGCTCCTTCCAACCATATCTTCACCTGAGTTACATTGATCCATGCAGCGGTGCTGGGACCGGAGAGGAAGGGAGGTTCACAGATCCTACAGTGCAGGATAAGCCTTCCACTGGAGGGGGTGGGGTGAAAGGGGAAGGGATCATCTTGAAAGAGATATACAGCAGTCCCGAGTCGGCCATTCGTAACTAATGTAATGCGGAATTGTCTCTGTGTGTGTAAATTATTAGGTTTGTTCACATACATGTGTACAAAACTAGGTGTGTGTACTGGATACCGGAGGCATTTTTCCTCATTCTGACAGACAGCTTCCCTGTTGCCTCATCTTTCTCAACCCAGGAGCTGTTATCTGGAACAGCAGTTGAGTCTGGTGGGGTCGGGTCACCTGCGAGATGCACAAAGAAACAGTGGGGACCGCTCCTCCACTGTGTGTTGTCAAAGGCAATAAGCTACGAAAAAAAGGGGACAAAAGCAATCTTGACATTCACGAGAGAAAATCTACTAAAATGGAATTTTAAAAAAAACAACAACAACAATGAATTAAAAATTTGAGAGGAGAGGCCTAATTTTCTTATATCTGACTTCTCACAGACTTTGAATATACCCCCTTCATTTCAAGAAAAACAGATAGAATATTAACTAACATAGTGTTATATTTAAAGGTAGAATCAATAGGCTTTGTCCAAGCTATTCATAAATGCACCAGAAAGAAGCTTAATTGTTGAGTATCCAGCTGAGCATCCTGAGCACAGCAAAATAACACAGGCAGAGGGCAAGGTTTCTGCAAATACTGCCACCACTACACACACTTCTAGTGGGGCACAAGTGATGACACACTGTCTTTTTTTCCAGGAAAATGTTGCATATTATGCCCTTAATCTATAGATCAAAACGTATGGATTTGGATACAAACATATTGCAAGCTGCATGGCTGACAAACATAAACACAACATAAACATAACATAAAAACTTCACCAACGTCTTTTTTAAAATCACTTCTCAATAATCCTGCGCATCAACTTAAAAAGTTTTGATTTAATATTAAAGCTGTGACATCCCCAGTACATAATTCAGTGTCTCTTAACCATACTGTAAGCTCTTAAATCAGTTACAGTTTTGGTTACAGACTCCCACCTCCCTACACTTGTATTTTGAGCCTAATTCATGTGCTAAAAAAGAGGAAAAACACACAATAAACAAGGGTGCAAACTACAGGGGCGCCACGGGGAGCCTTTTCTCCTCTTAATAAGACGTGTTCCCTGAAAACATTATTTTGTGAAATTTTGAGGGGCCTCTAAAATACTGACACTATCCTAATTTTGCTGTTCATTTCTATTTTTTGTATCTTCCTCATCACAGATCAGGCTATTTTCGATGCATCATTCACACACAAGGGTGATTCATCACTTACCAACTTTAATAAAGATACCACCATGCAGTGTATTCTAATAATATTCAACTCTGAATCACCACTCAGCCTATTTATGTGTCTCTCAGCCTAACAATATCATATTTCATATCAACTCTACTCTTTCTTTTCTGGTTTTGATACCCATGTTGAGATTTGACGTGGCAATAACAACAGATTATTACAATGAATATCCCTAAAAAATAAGTGAGCTCCCAGAAAGTTATGGTATAGTTCACACACAGCATCATCATTATTGTGAATTCTTTTGGCAACAAAAATTATGTAGTGGAAATCTGATATCGTGACAGCCTAATTTCCAATTTTAGTGTAAGGCATTTTGATTCAATTCATTTTGTGTTATTTTAATTGATTTGATTTTATTCCTGAAAACCTTTCATCTTGGGTCAACCATGTAAATCACTGAGTAACTTTGTTTGGAAAACTGCAGTAAGGATTAAGTTGATTATTATCAGTATTATTTATTATTTCAGTATCAACTCTAACATATGCAGGATGGAGCGCCTCCTAAATTGCAAATACTTTCACCAAGTCGTGACTAAAATAAGAAATGGTATAAAATAAATGTATTGTATAAATATATGAGAACCTTCGTTTTAAGACGGCTGCAGCGAAAAGTACCAACTTCACCATGAGTTCAATAAGAAATGTATAAGTCCATCCTCTCTCTCAAGATCTTCAAACAAGAACAGTTAACAAGAAACGCACACTCAGAAAATAAAGCTGCAGTGCCTCCATGTTGCAGATGCACTTCAGGACCCAGATAATTGCACGGCAGCCTGTTTCAGACAACCAGGTGGCAGCATGTGTTTTTGAGGCTTATGACTTCTCATACCACCCACAATCAGCGGCGTCCTCCAGGACTTCAAACACTCCCTCTGTTCTCCAAACCCTCCGGTCCCCACTCTCCCGGGGAACCAAGCACCTGGCCCCAAGTTTCATATTCCTCTCAGGTGTGCCTCCGCAGCATTGCACTAGCCTGATATGCACGCATATTAAGTACTGTATTGGCATTCTATTTTTCCAATAGTTGCTATTTTACTTTCAAAGTAGGCCACCACTGAAGGACAGAGCATCTTTTCTGCATACAAATTTCATCAGATGGAGGATGAGTGGTATCCATATCCCCCCAGGTTTTAAGTGTTTGCGTGTGTGTGTGTGATAGTGTGAACTCATGGATCATATTTTAAAAAAAAGAAAGCCTGGTTTATGTTCATGTTTATACCACGTGATACCTTTATTTCAAAAAGCTACTCAACCATTCAAAACAAAGCATGCACGTATTCCTCGTCCCTTTCCATCCTGAAATAATCCCCTACATGGCAGTACTTTACACTTTCTTTCCTCCACACTGTCTCCACACCCCATCTTCTCTGTCCATTCCCACCCTCTGTTGTAGGTAGCTGTCTTCTTATCAGAGCTGGAAGCTCACAGAGTATTCCCAGTGGCCATTCAGGGGTTTCTGCCTTATGGGACTCCACGGATTTAAAAGCAGCACAGGAAGCCCACACTGACTTCATTTCCCGGGAGAACAAAGCACATAGTGGAAGGTACATTACATGTATCCCCCCCATCCCTGTCACTTACAAAGTCAGCCTAGAGTCATGATGTAGCATGGCCTCAGCTCTGCACAGCACCAGGCTCAACATTTGTCATCCTTTCTTTTCATTTTTGCTCATCAACAATGCCAACTTTTTTTTAGTGTATCACTATGGTTGTGCAATATTATACCTTTCATAATTTTATGTCTTTTTTTTATATGATAAGAAAAATATCACAAATATTGTGATGATGACAATATTCTGACTTTTAGACTTCATGACATCATAATGTTACACACAGCAAGAACAAGCATGATAATGGTGCAACACCCCGTCAGCTAAATCAATACCCTGGACTGCAGTTATAAAACCTCTGCTAGCCGCTCAGTCGAGGCAGCTGGTGATCAGCCTGCCCAACGTTTTTCTTGTGTGTGTTTGGTTAATGTTAATGACCGTGTTAACTCAATAACACTAGTATTACTGAGGAACTCATATATCTACCTGGGACTGGGCCAGGTGCTAAATTTAAACACTGATAAAGTCTTTGTTCACATAGGAATTATTTGCGTCTGGATACACTCGGAACAGGGGCGCTATTCCCCTTGTTTTTTCAGTTTTAAATGACGTTAAGTTCAATAGTGAGGATTATTAAGTAAATTATTAGTTCTAATTTTTGAGAATCCTCTTTTGGTTATATTTATTTACTTGTTTTGAACAGCACTCTCCAGCCCCTTTCCTTTGTAGTTTTTCCTCACAATTTCCATTTGTAAAATTGCCCAGACTAGTTCCAAAAAGGGCACCAAATTATGTATTGTGGAAGTGGTTTGGTTACAAAAGAACACATGTACAATAAACTACGGTAATATGTAAGAAGTGCAAGAAGATGTGGTCAATACTTTTTAATATTTTCTGAAATATTGCAATAATATCATTATCATTGTGAATTCTTTTGACCACAATTACTGAGTACTGAAAATCTGATATTGTGACAGCCATAATTCCTAAATAGTCTTATCAATTTTATTGTTTTTTATCTTATTGATGGTTATTTGTTTCAGAGCATTTTGTATTATTTTATTGTATGATTTTATTTTATTCATGAAATCTTTTATTTTTCATTCAACCATGTAAGGCAGTACTGCAGTAAGAATTAATTTTATTATTAGTATCATTATTATGTGTGTATGTGTTTTTGCATCAATTCTGAGATATGCCAAATAGAGTGCCTCCTAAATCACAAATATTTTCAGCAAGTTTCTACCAGCCCTTCTCTTCTTTGTAGTATTGCCTCAGTTTCTAGTTTTTCCAAACTAGTTCCACAAAGGGCTGCAACTTCAGTGGTGTGGAAGTGGTTTGGTTACAAAAGATCAGATGTACAATAAACCACAGTAATATGTAAGAAGTGCAAGAAGAATGTAACAACAAAAGGGGCAACACAACACACTAGTTTTCCCGTCTCAGGCAGAAGCACCTGGTTGAGTACGATGAGGAGAGATCAAAACCCCAACGAGGTGAGAGGAGGTGTAAGAAAATATTGATACACTTGAGTGGTTTGGAGATATTTTTCCTTGTTTATTTCTTTTTTTTTTTTTACAGTTAGTTTGTTCTTATGTATAAGTATTCAAGTTTAATCATTTTTAAATGGATTTTTCATAAACAAGCTTAGTTATTTTTTAATTGCCTCAGATGCATCCAGAAAATAATGCTATCTGTGACCAGTGTGTTCGGCACGGGAGGAATACATGTGTACCCAAATGTAACAATGGAGAAGAGTTAATTTTGTTGAAAGTACCAAGGACATGAGATAATGGTGTATTATCTATCTAGGTAAAGAGTGATGATGGGAGGACTCTCACATTAAGGCCCACAACAGGAGAAACATGTGATTTTATAAAAATGAACCACCTCGGTTTGCATGTGACTTTCTGAGACTGCAGTAAACGTATTACATATTAATCTCTATTTGACTTGTTTGAATTATTTGAATTATTTGAGTGCAGTATCCAAATGGAAAGTGAAGTAGTTGAACAGCGTGGTGAAGAACCTGAAGACACCTGACCCGGGCGAAGGTTTTTCATTCACACTACCTTCACTGTGCCGATGGCACGAAAAAGTTAACTTTTTTTCACTCAGATTTTATGCACATGGTGGTGTGTTTTTTATACTATACCAAAAAATTTGATGAAAAAGAGCAATATATCACCTTGCTTACAGCATCATAATATATTGAATTGTATCATAATACGTATCATATCTATACATTTTTGCCAATACACAGAACTAGAGGAGTTGGTATTTTATATTATGTTATTATTTTACCCTTTAATTAATGTACAGTGTGTATAGTTCTTAGGCAAAAACTTAAAGGTATAATCTGCAACATTTTCCTATAAAAACAGTGTACATATTCATATCACATAATCCCTTTCAATCATCAATCATCAATCATCAGTAGAAGGTTGTGGCGGTGTCTGTATCTGCAGAGATCCTGCCTATATTTCCTTATTTTGTCTCATTGTTTTGCTGTGCTTTAGGACACTTTACCAACCCAAAATGTTGAAGAACAGCTTGAACAAATCCCACTGACTCTACCTTTGATAACAATTTAGAAATATAAATGGTGGTCCTTCAGAGGGAAAGGCCAAAGTGAAAGCAATTCATAACTGCATCTTTCAGCCTAATGCAGGATACCATCTTAAACTGTCTTGTGGACTAGAACTTTTGTCTAAAACTGCATTTTACTGCAGAGGAAAACAAAGACAGCAAATGGCATTTTTAACTCAGAAATCCTGTTTTCTTAGAACAACAGATTAGACAGAAATGTTGCATATCATGCTGGCAAGTCGAGCCAGTGGAAAAAACACATTTCCATCATTATTCCACCAGATAAAAAAAATAATATTGCTTACTCACAAAAACACACTCACATGCCTCATTGTGTTTAATGTTGATTAATATCTCTCTCTCTCCCTCTCTCTCTCTGTCTCTCTATTTCTCCCTGTCTCTCTTGAGAATCTTCATTCAAAACAAACACCCTGATCCCGCTGTGTGCTTTCGGTTGCTTAAAGGGCGGGACAATCATAACATGACAATCAAAAAGGCTCTGTACTTAGAAGCCTGGGCAGGAATTCAACAGGAGTATATGCTGGCTGTGCTTCTCTGATGCTGGATGAAATAATTGTCAGCAGTCGAGTCTATGTTTACCATCCGTCTGTTGCTGCACGCCGGACTGAAACAGACATGAAAGGAGGGTGTGGGCATTTTTTTTTTTTCTTTTGGTTCAGAAACCATCAAAGCAAAACTTAAGGTAGGCTGCTCTCTGGTGCATATATGTGATGAAGATAAAGAACCATGCGATGCTGCGTCGAAGCAAGTGGTACATGTAAAACAGTATAAAGTACTATAAAGTGATTACATATTCAACTGATCAGTTATAAAATCAGCTATTTAAACCCACTACAAGGAGTTTTTAACTGGTTATGAAACAGTCTCAATTTAATACTGACACCTCTATATGACCTACATAAGCAAACAAGACCATCAGCGATATATGATTGTTTTTACCTGCTTGCCACCGGGTCTGATTCTCCAATGCAATCAAACAAAACAAGCATGTGTTTACATTTTCCCAGGGAAAGTTACAGTAAGAGGGACATTAGCCAGTTAAAATGAAATAGGAGGATATTTTTTATTTACAGCATTTTATTTTTGACATTATATTTTGTGCTTATTGAGGTGGAAACACTCCCGCTTTTGCCCACAGGGGCCTCTGAAATTAACAAAATATGAAAGTTTCTTGTAGCAGCTTTAATGAGAATTGTAATCCCTCTACGGAGACAAAGGCATGAGCCGCAGACGAACTTATAACATCCATTAAGAGCAGTTTTGAGCCAGATAGATTCCACAGAAGAGAGGTTAAGTGAGCTTGCAGGAATGAACAATCACACAGGACTCCTGGCATTAAGAGAAGCGCACTAAAATAGCTTGTGCCTGTTGTAAACAGCAGGGGGTCCTTACCTGAGACTATGTTCGGAAATTACTTAACATTTTCCGCCTGGGTGTGAAAACTGCTTTCCTACACTTAAACCTCGAATGGTCTGTATTTCTCAAGATGAAGTTTGGCCTCATTGACTGGCAGGGCTATGAACATGAACAGCCCATTCAACTCATGTCTGCAACGGCAAAAGCCTTGAATGGATGCAGTGGGGTCTGTATTATATTTCTGCTCTGTAGCAGTACAAAATCCTGCAGGGAGGATGATTGAACTTTTCCATCTAATGCAATGCTATCGCCCTGTCTCCAAAACACAACTGCTCCCTCAGTCTCCACTTCTTCTGTCCATCACTTAAAACATCTGGATTCATTTTAGAAGGTCAGGGCTGGTGAAGCAGAAACTGTCAGTGGAAGTTGTCTTGATGTGTGTCATGAAATGGCACAAAGAAATGCCACCCTCACATGGACCAGGAAATATGATTTCTGATGATAATATAATGTCTGAGAAACCGTCTTCTGAGATCAAGGTGTAAATGAGTGCTCACTCAGCTGCATTAAGTAGGTTGTACTTTATTTTACATTACACTATTAGACATAAGCCATACTTTGTATCAAATTAGACAACAGAATACCGTAATTTCCGGACTATTGACCGCACCTGAATATAAGCCGTGCCAACTAATTTTAGAAAGAAAAATAAAATTGTACATATATAGGCCGCACTTGTCTATAAGCCGCAGGTGTCCACGTTGTAACATGAGATATTTAAACAGAAAGATGGTACAGAGAAAGATTTTTAAAAATTTTAATTAATAAATGCTTTTTTCCCTAACAGTGCCTGTAACACGGCAGTAACCCAGCAGTCACTCGGCAGTAAAACGACAGTCACACAGCTGGTTAAAAAACATAACCAGCCGTAGACCGTTAGCCTACCAGAAAAGTCACTGATCGCCATCTTCATCTTCTTCTTCCTCCTGCGCACTGAAACCACTGAAGCCGTCTTCTTCAACCCAATCAAACTAGCGTCTTCCTCGCCGCATTATCTCGTCCACCTGTCTGTCTCGCGCCCCCTGGAGGCCATTAGCCCGTAAAAATCAATAGATTAGCCGCATCATTGTTTAGGCCGCAGGGTTCAAAGCGTGTGAAAAAAGTAGCGGCTTATAGTCCGGAAATTACGGTATGCTCTTTATCAGATAGTGTTAAACCCATTATTAGATCCTTATTATTACCCTTATTAGACTCTCTTAGAGGGTGAATTGGAACACATTACAGCAGAACTGTACTGTAAACTAAAGTGTATTAATTCCAACTGTTACAACCCTTTTACACTTTCTCAGAGGATAATTTTGGGGCATGTTACAACAGAACTGTACTATAAACTAAAGTGAAATGTGTCCCCAGTTACCCTGTAATGGTGGTCTAATAAAGAACATACTTATTTTTTGTCTCATTTAATGAGAAGTATAGCTTGTAACATCCTATTAGTGTGTCATTTATAATATGGTGTCTAATTAGGGTATACTGGGTACTGTGTACTGACTAAATATAGAACATATTTCAGGTTTTTGTCTAAATTAATACAAAGGAAGCCTACAGCTTGTTACATCTTATTATTGTACTGTAAAATAAGGTGTGACCAATAAATATATAGGAAATTCACAGCGCTCCATATAAGAAAAATGACTAAAACTTTATTAACCCCCAAAATTTAACCCAAAATTCATGTCACTGATTTACATTATGATACTGAATCTGCATCCACCCATCTACATGTTCAAAAATGTGACCCTGTGAGTGTGTGTTTTTTTGTTTTGTTTTTTTAAACAAAGAGGTCCTGTAGGTGAAGGAGGCTGTGCTTCCAAAGCCCCTTACAAAAATAACCATATTTTTATTACGAGTATCTTTATTAGGTGTGTGCTTTTGGGTCCTTGCTCATTTCTTCAGGGGCAAACAAAAGTAAGCTAAGCGCTGGATCCACAGTCCCTCCCACCCATCTTACCATGCCAATACTTCCCTCTTAACTCTCTCCCCCTCCCCGCTTCCCTTCCTACCATCCCTCCTCCTGGATTAAAAGCTCTTAATTTTCACTAATTACACAAACTCATTTCTTTTTCTTCATGTCTCGGCATTTCTCCCTGTTTTCTCTCCATGGGGCTCATAAACACGTTTTGAAACTGGGTTTAATAAACCTGCCTTGTGAGGGTTTAGGGCCTTTAATGGACACAGGGCTTGTTTGATAAGTCTCCACTTCATCACACACTTTATTAATTAAAGTTTATATTACATTAGAAACAAAGTTAAAGCTATTTGCTCCCCCATTAATGGTTTCATGTAGCTGCATATCTATGGCCAATTAATTGGAGTCTTGCCTCCTCCGTTTGCATTTTTTCCTTGTTTGACAAAAGTGAGTTGGGGTTAGCTTCAGGCAATATGTTGCAAGCAGCAGCAATACTGCAGATGTAATCCAGAATTATCAGAACATTGACTGCACTAGTGATTTAAATGTGTTGTTTAGGTGCCTGAATGTGGTAAAATATCTGCAAGCTACTGTTACCATTGTTACCACAAGGAAAGTCAAAAGTGTCGATCAAAGTACAAAGCCAAAGGGAGGAAATGTCGGGCTAAATAAAAGCCCCTCAAACATTCACATTGCCTACTTGTGTATTGGGCTTGTGTATATCATAGTTTGGTGAGATGTGCTGTGAAGAGCTACACCATTAAACAGGACGATTTTTCTTTCACGAACGCTGATTGGAAACATCCTTCAACAAACATCATTCAGCAAGCATCATTCTGTACACTGCACTGAGGATAACCCTCTAACCTGCTGTTTATACTCTTGTTTCCTTGTCATCTAACTAGAAAAAATGCTAGAAAAATAGTCCATTAGGACAAATAACACGAGCAGGGAGATTATCACACATGTTGTAAACAAACCCTCTCTTTAAACACAGTTCTCCAAACCTTCGTTGGCCATAAAAATATACTGCAGATGCACTTTACAAAATAGACAAAACACCCATTGCAAAAACAGTAAGAGATGTAGATCAGCTGGGATTTACAGTAG
>JAJHUR010093617.1:0-37776 GCA_027495735.1 Lutjanus campechanus | reverse complement strand
CCTTGTAAGTATAAAAGAAGGGGGAAAACCATTAACTTCCAGCTGCTCTGTATTCCTTAACAAAATTACATTGTGTACTCGCTAGCTAAAAAGTTAATAGTGTTACATTGTTTGCCAGCTAGCTAAAAATGCTAGCTAAAAAGTTAACAAACCATTGCACTGTTTGAAAGCTAGCTAAAAGGTCAACTAAATGTTATATAGCTTACTAGCTAGCTGAAAAGGAGTTAGCCAGTTAAACTACTCGTGATGACTTAGCAGGAAAGCTAAAATTTCTTCACCTCTGAGATTTTTTTTTTGTGACTAAATTAATGGAGAAATATGGCCAAGAAATAAAAGATTAAAAAAGAGACTGCCTGGCAGCAACTGGCAGACTGTTTTAATCAATGTTAATGCTCAAGCCATCTCAAAAAGGCAGCCATTTTAAGGGTGAAACCTCCTCAAGTGTAAGTTTTAAGTTAATACTGGGTCACATTATTAAGTCCTAGTGTAACAGAATTACATTTAATTTAGGTTTAGAGTATAAATTAAACTTTAAAGAAAGGTTTAGATTTAATCTTGTTAAATTAAATTAATCAGGTTTAAACTTAATGATAATTGACTTTTGTGTTGATGCATCTGTTTTATCCATGCTGCTAGCTAATTTTCCCAATGGTTAAATAAATACAGACTTTAACTGAACTTTTTTTCATTCGTTTAAATCGTTATGTGATTGCCAGATATGTTTAAATTCAATCTCTGAAGTGAGATAACTTGTGTTAGTAAGGTAAATGTTCTTATGACTGGGCACATGCACATGTATATGATTGTGGTGACAGCTGATTTACATACTGCATGCCATGTTACTCTCACCACCAATCACATGATGTCAGGGGAGGCATTTCCTTCCTGTGTCACATGACTGCTGTATAGCACAAGGGTGGCCTGTTTGCTGTGTTTCAGTGTGCAAGAAATCTGCTAAGCTTCAATTTAAGTTCCATTTTTAGTGAGTTTTCAAAACAGCACTCATCAAGGAATTTTCCAGATGACGGTCGAACAAATATAGGCACACAGTGACACACACAAACATCAGCATGAAAGACACACAAAAGGCAGACACAAACCACACCAGGTACTGAATTCTGGACAGATCCTCATTTTTGTGCAATACTATCACATACAAATGACCCAGGCAACAATGTGCTCAGAGGAAACGACAGTGACAATGTTGCTCTACCTGTCTGACTCATAAGTGAGTTTGTTTTTAATCTTTCATGCTACCTTAGCCACACTCAATATTGTCTACTGACCCAGTTTGACATGGCAGAGAGCTATATGGAGCAAGCCTTTAGGCTACAAGACAAAGCCTACTGGTCTATTAAGCAGCTCAGCAACACTGAGAAATGTCATTTCTCTCTCCAAAGTTGCATGATTGATGAAGTTGGCCATAGAGTAACCTAACTGGTCACACTCCTAGTTGTTTACAATAGAGAGCAAAGAAAATTTAGTACAAATTTTAACAGCTGGAGAAAATTTACCTCCATATACTAGAAGTATCATGGATACCAACCACAAGCAACACCTACTCAGTACCCATAGTTTTTGAAAAAAAGTTGACATAGATACACAATACTGTCATTGCTCTAGCTGTGCGGCCTGGTTCATGACAGACCTAAAATGTGGTGGTGTGGTATTTCCACATCCTGCTGTGTACCAGAGGGCAGGACTTTTATATGTCAGCTGAGGTCTAACTACACCACAGCAAGTCAACAATCTATTTGGAGCTTGCTGATTCAAGAAAGACTTCATTAAAAACTTAGATCAAATTTCAGAAAACATAGAAGGGTCTTTAATAAAAAGTGTCAACATATGGTTGAAAGTTTTACAAAATAAAAAATTAGAATTTCTGAAGCATATTTGCTACCATTGTATTAATCTAAAATATGAATTTTGTGGAGGTAATGTTGCCCGTTTTGGAATGTGCAAAAAAAAATCGTACTGTGATACTGGTAGAAAAAAAATAACTAACTGTGGTTGTATATTTAAAGTGAGAAATGTCAATTCTTATTTTGATTACAGGGTATGGTATGGTATTTGAGACAGCAACTCAGTCAGCAGCTCCAGCATCCAGTGTCCAAACGAGGCTTGCACAATATGAGGAAACAATGTGTGCTGTGTGTGATAACATTGTTCAATACTGATGAGGATATTACTTGCAATAAATATAATCTATGTTCTTTTTCACCACAAGGTCTTCGTCAACCACATTTCCTCACTCTTCTCTCCTTCCTCAGCCATAGTGCTGGTTAACCTCACAGTTGCCACCAAATTGAATGAAATCTTGATTGCGATACAATTAGTGAGAATGATTATTTTTAATTTACAATTTTCATTTTGTACGTAAAAAAACTATTAAAATTGTGATGATGACATTTGGCGGGGTCTGTACCAAACAAACATGTTTTCTTTCACCCACAAGAATTGTAGGCCAGGGCATCGATGCAGCATTCCAGTTCTCACACATTTTTCCTTTTTGGATATTGCATTTGGCCATATTGCGATTTCGATAATACTGCATTAATTATGCAGCCCTAATTGAAAAATATACAAAGTAAAATAGAATCTGTTGGTGCAAAGTACAGTTGTATTGAACATTAAATGTATGTGCATGTGGCAATGACTTTTAAGAGTGGTAAGAACTGTAACTACATTTATTGGTGGTGCCATGTTTTTAACTACATCTTGAAAGGATTGCATCTTATACTCATTCACACTATCCTTTGGTGCTTGTGGGAATTTCTCATGCATTATATTACTGTGAACTTGTACCAGCTTTAGGCACATCTCTTTTTTTACTGTCTGTTCTGAGCCTGAAGATTGACATAGCATTCCTTGTGCAAATGATGAGTATGTGTTCTGCCATTGATGACATTACTTACTATAATAAAATCAGAGCAGACTGGGAAATTTGCTGTCAAAAGACAGCTACATGCTGGTGTCAATTTCAATTTAGACAATGTACACTTTTCTCCTAAAATCACATTTGTCGAAAGCAGTCTGAGGCTTGGTGACCATTTCAACCCCATCTTGAACTTTTCTGCTATGACTTCTGTGTTGTGTTTACTATATCTTTTTCCCAAGAGACTAATCAACAGACAGAGGGTTTAACCATGCACCACTTTTCACTCCCTTTCTCCCAGAGGAACACAAGAGCTGGCATTATTGTTAAGGCCGTTGTCAAGCAAACTTAATCTCTAGCCCTGCACAAATTCCCATGTGAATAAAACAGGACAAACATTCAAACAAAATACTCTTGGCTTCCCAGCATTCTGACTGATGCTGTGTATCTCTCTCCCTGAGTCCATCAGGAAAGTTCTCAAAACAATAAATCCTCCCTGCAGTCCACGACACACAAATACACAAAAACACTAACTGTATACCCCACATACACATACATACATGTACACGGCCAGTACACAGACACACTGACATTCACACACTCTGATCCTCTGTGATTAACCAGAGCCCTGTCCACTCATCATGCCTCTTGCCACCTCTGTCAGAACAGCTCTCACCATATCTGAATATAGCAAAGAGGAGCGCTATGCCACTTGATGCTGTCAACATGTAGCACACTGGACTTAGCCGTGCCGGGACTTCAAGAAGTTAATATCATATTCCTGAGACCAAAGGTGTGTCAGGGATCAAAGCTGGAGGCAATAAAAAGAGTGTTGCTTCACTGACATGGCTTACTGAGGAGGCTTCTGATAACACATGCCCTGTTTCTACGAACTGCGATACAGACTCACATGTACATGCATGCACACACCTCATTATTATGAGGTATCTTTACTTAATTCTTACTTTGGAATACTCTGTTTAAATTCACCATTCTTGCTTTGATTTAGGGCCTTGTTTATTTGGTAGAACTACTGTGATGATAAATTGCTACAAATGCCAGAAAGCCTCTTAAGGTTAAACCAAAGCTCTTTGTTCACACTATGCGAACTTTTGGTGTGTTAGTTGCATATTCACTATGCAACTAATGTGACATTACTGCAGTTAACTGAGTAAGTCCTAATCAAAAAATAGAGGAAAATTGTCCATCAGAATTTCTTAGAGCACAGGTCTGTCTTAAGATGTCATTACAAACAGTCTAAACACACAAATATTACATTTACAATGATATAGTCCTAAACAGAGAAAAAAATCATATTTGAAGAGCTGGAACCTACAGAAACAGAGAATGTCCATACATATAGAGAGTTTCTTGATGCTGTTATCTCACAATTATGAGTTAATATCATTATCTTGAGATAACAAAGCTTCTTTTCTTGTGGTAACAGGTTAACATTTTTGCTATCTCAAGAACATAAAAGGCTGTTTACTTGAGAAAACTAGATAAATCAACCTGTTATCACGAGAAAACATGCTTCGTTATCTCTCGACTAGAATATAATTAACTCATGAACTAGTATTCCCGGCTTCCGTAGGCGCCAGAGGCTGACCAACATTTTTAATTGAAAAATGACTGAAAGGATTAATCAATTATCAAAACAGTTGCTGCTTTATTTTCAGTCAATTGACTAATCCACTAATCATTTCAGCTCTTGACTTAGGCTTTATGAGGAAGCTCAATTCACTCACAAAGGAGACACTCTGGTTGTCTGATAAGCACAGGAATACAAAATACAAAAAATGAAGAATTTGCTTCTTTATATCACCTGGAGGGGGGTTATCAAAACTGACCGATGACCTGACTGGATCAATGTTGACCAACTGTGAAGCCCACATCTCAGCCCTCAACCAAGAAAGTGCTCTTGTGATCAGTAAACTGTAATGTAGGTTACGTGAGTGTGTGTTGAGAAACTGTATGGGTGTTCTTCTTGTGTTTCATCTTTTTACATGACATCAATGTGGAGGTGCATGAGTGTGCCTGCGTTCCTACACAGAGTGAGAATATGAGCTGGGAGATCATTAGGTGAACAGGGGAGTGGTGGGCGAGCGATCCACTGACTCACTGAGGTCAGAGGACAATAAAAAGCCAGTGAGGGACCAAACATCAGCTGACGCTTGTACATCTGTGATCAAATGAGGTGGATTAAATACAAATGGTCTTCATTAGGAGTCATGCTGAGAGCAGAGACAGACCAAAGCTTAACTGTACCTCAGAGATGAAATACAACCCATCAGAATCATGTGTATAAGTGCCACCTGTCAGCCTGCAAGTCCAGTGGTATGATGTTGAGTCTGGCTGCTCTGTGCATGTGAGTGTGCGTTTATGTTGTATGTGGTGACAATTAAAAGGACAGCTATTGTGGCACTGCTAGTTATCTACTCGCCCCCAGCAACAACAGGCTCACCTGTTGGGATTATATCTTTCAAGGCCATGGTTACTGGTTCTCCAAAATCCCTTTTCCAGGACTGACACACTTCCTCTGATACATGGGAAGCAACTGAGCTATTCATAGCAAAAGAAAAGCCCTGGAATTTTCCACCCAAACACAGAGCAAACTGGTCTTCAGTCAAGTTTGTCTGCAGGACAGCCAAAGACCCCAAACACTGACAACAGCCACTTGTTTAAAACTGATGGTCTGACTTCACAAAACACTTCTGCGTGCGAGACTCCCTCTAATGGTGAAAAGGAAAAGTGCAGAACTGTACTGATTACACTAAATATGTTGCTAAAATGTACTATAGAAAAGCAGTTCATCACCCATATCAAATATTCACTTCTTTCACATTTTACCAAAATAAAGTCCCCATATATAAACACAGGCCTAACTGAGTTCAAACCATAGAGCATACAATAAATATGAACAAAAGTCATTATTACCATACCTTATAGTTGCTTAGTCCCAAATGTGTCTTCAATGTTTCACTCAATACTTTAAATTTTACAGTTTACCATTATAAATAATATTTTAAATTGCGCAGAGTCACTGAGATCTGCTTTGTCTCTCAAGCAAAGCGAAAAAAAAAATCCCACTGACACCTTTTCAGCAGGAACAGGTAACAACACCTACAATATGCTTTAACACCCACAACTACAACTGTGAGGTTAAGGGGCCCTGGGCAGGGACTCTCAGTGTTTGCTTGTCACATGTTCCCCAGAGGGTGGGGGAGGAGGCGGGCAGGCACGGGGGTTGCCAGGTTGAGCAGGTTTAAGTCCATAGGGTAAAAACATTTAGATTCAGCACAGTCTACCACAGTGTTCCCATGCTATTAAAAGCAGTTGTAGCTGAGGGCACAAAACTCCTCCTAAAATGAGTTTGTTTTTTTGTTTTTTGTTTTTTTGCAAACTGGTTATCTGTATCTGCAGCCAGAGGGGAGGACAGTGAAGCATGGGTTGAAGGGGTAACTGGGGTCATGTGTTCCGGTCAGTGCTCTGTGAGTGATGGCAAAAAGGAATTGGGAAAACAGTTGTGCTAAGAAGTCAGTAAAGGAATATAACAAAGTCCCGAGGGGCTAACAGAACAGAGCCCACAAGACTTGGCAAGTCTTGAGAAACAGTACATGCATGAACTTAACAGGGAAGCCCACAGAGACATGCCATAACAGGAACCGTATATCTGATTAAAAATGAACCAGTTCGGGGGGGGCTGGATTGGTGGAGGCAGAACACTAACCAGTCAAATGCAGCAAGGAGCAGAAAGTATGGTGGCCCAGACAGTCTGTGTTCGTCAAATTGTAACTGTATCCAAAATGTACATGCCAAAGACCCTCTATATTCTCTATACACTATCCAGTACCCTACAGGGCACAGAAATCCACAGTGGCAAATTCAGGTAATGAGGCATGGATCACAGTACTTTGCAAATGTTACTGGGAATGTTTCCACCACAGGAACTTTCTCCAGATGTGCTAAAGATGGAACCTTTGGTGGAACTTGGTGTGTTTCCACTGCAGGGGACAGGGTCTAAATTAAGCTCCTGGGACATTATTTTACCCTGCAAGGAGTCCCTGCTTAGGAGGTAATATCATCCAAAAGTACAGGAACTTTGGGGGTCTGGCTTGAAGTACTGAGCATTTCTGATTGGTCAAGTATTCACAGCATTCTTTTGGCAACCATTTTCAAAAATCTGCTGCTACAAACCAGCTTGTTTTTTGTTCACTGTGCTTTAACACATAAACATAGAGTTACAGGAGAAAGTATACAACAGATATATTGACAAGGAAGACCGGGCCTTATTAAGTATAAATGCTTAACTGGAGCTACATGCTGACACAAACCCCTAATGCAACCCACTTTATATGACATCATCATTTTTATATAGTCACGGGCAAAAGTAGTTCCTTGGACTAAAATTTCTGAGTTCTAGGTTAGTTAGTGAAGATCAAGGTAAGAGCTTCCGTGTCAGATCACAACAGAAAGCACAGCAGTGCTATAGAGAGGAATTCCCTCCACCTCTCTGGCAGATACTTTAATAGCCTCTATATATCACGTCATATAGCTTTGGCTGCAAAGCGAGGACATTACATATTCTCCTTCATGTGATGCAATGAAGGTCCAGTGGGAGAGAGCAGCCTGCAGGCAGAGACTGATTCCTGCAGATGAGAAAACTGACTAAGTAATCAATGTTTCCACCAGCAAATCAACACCAATACTTACATAAGAGAGCTGTTTCAAATGTGCAGAAGCATTGAAGATAAGAATTTATTATTTGGAAAAAAAACAAAACAACTAAACTTCCAAGGCACTTGAAAGGAAAGATGATGTGAAGCTGAGCTATTTTTGGAGTTGCTACAAGAAGTAAAACAGGAAATACTGAAGACTTCACTTCAATTCACGACACGAATAAAAAACACCAGCTGTTTCTCAAGCTGCAGCTACAGTAGATTTTTCTGCAGCAGTAGGCCTAATTTGGCATCAAGAAAGCTAACAGATTGGTGTGGTCAGATGGAAGTACTATAATGGGTGGCCTACATGTGGCTCCTATGACGGACTGGGAGTGCAGAGGGCTCAGCCAGGCGACTAATTGAGAGGACTTAAATGACTGCATGGATGGAGAGACCTCTAAGTTATTTATTACTGCAGCAAAGACAGGCTTCCTCAGCAAATACAGTACAGTGTGTGTCAACGTGAGTAACTGCTTGAGATCTGCTGCAGCATCCCTCCAAACATCCAGCATTTGTGCTGTGCTATGGCACACTGAGGACATAGCTTCAAATGAAATCAATGTCAACACTTCATTACTTTACATTCAAATTGCTGGTATAGTTTCTCCGTACAGAGACCAGTTAGCATCAACTTCAAAAGTAATTATACAGCTACAATTATTTGGCCTGTACGTCATCACTCGAAAAAGTTAATGAAAAACCTCTGCATTCCTTGCGAATTGACACTACTGTAACACTAATTAAAACACCACCATCATTATGCTAACTGTGCTAACAAAGTTCAATTAAAATGTCAATATCTATAAATATCTTACTGTATTTATAGAGTAGTACTTGGGATTTAATTGCTTTGTCAATTTTGTAACCTACTGTTACACATTTAAGTAAAGCAAAGCAGCTAAATACAAGGAATGGGGACACTGCATTTCCCAAAATTTGGGACTTAAATTTGCAGTCTGTCCAGTTTTGATTCAAAAGTCCAGAGGCCATTGTCACTGAAGCAAGCTAAAAATATACTCAGTGAGACTCAGTCAAAGTTCACTATAGTTATCTTATCTGGGAGGCTAATGGAGGAATCAAACTTAAATATAAAGGGAGGATGAAACACAGTAACAAAAAAATATGATGAATGATAGAATTATGCTTATTTTTTTCCACATGGTCATTGCATATCCCCCTAACTATATATTCCACAAAGGTAATGAGATTTTGACCAAACAGTTGGGGAGGGTCTTGATGATGACGAGAGAGGTGAAGTTTCAAGATAAAACAATCCCACTGCTCTGTCTACCCATGCTGATAAGGAGTGGAGCCATTGGCTGTTGTTGCTTCAAGGGATGGGCAAAGGGAGCAATTAACGTCACTTCTTTAAGAGTGCTTATCTAACACACAACCGTTATGTATGGAACATGCTCAAAAGGCGGTTCTTATAGTATGCAATAGTGAGTTGTTTTGAAAACATGCACAATATCATATTAAAATCAGTAAAAGCAGAGTATTTGAATGTATGCAAGTGTGCTGCATTACAATGTATTTACTGTATTATTGTATTTATTAAATTATTGACTTCACTGATACTAAATAATATTTTTATTTTTTTTTACTTTGAATGTCAGTTACTGAGCAGTCAAGATTGCCGATTGGTTCAGAGCACTAGGTTTTCTGTTCTTCACAGTGAACGCCCTTTGCGTTTTTAACTGTTGTTTGGGAACTGACAACATGCAACGTCATTTTTCCCCATATTTTGTCACATTTCATAGCCTAACAATTAACTGACTTCAGTTGCAGGTCCTTGTTTAGTTTAAATATTATTTTAAATGAACTGCATTACAGTTCCACACAAAGCAGCCTGCATGCTTAATGCTAAAAATACAACATCAGTCAAAGCTTCAAACAAATTCAACCCATGTCTCAACAACAGATACAAAGCAAAACTGTGCAACAAACTACACTTGCAGCCATCCCCACCTCTGGTAAGCGGCATGAATTCTTAAGTGCCACTGTACAAGCATCTGTGTAATTTCCTGCCTCCACCTTCATGGAAGAGCAGAGAGTTCACTCCTCCTTTCTATGGGACCCCATCTCATCCACACTCACCAGGGCTGGTGGTGCTCTGCAGGCTCCCCCTCTTGCGAAACGGGGATTTAGGTTTAGGCTTCCCTTGTCCATCGTTGTTGGTGGAGGAGGAGGAGGAGGAAGAGGATGACATCTTGCCGCCTGTGCTCCTGTGACTACTGGAGCAGAGCGAGTCAGAGCTGTGCAGTGGCCAGCAGAGGGAGAGAGGAGCACTAGCTCTACTGCTGGAGCTCTGTCTCATGGTGGGGCAGCGGGGCGGCAGGACCCATACTGGGCCGGGAGAAGCTCCTCTGCAGAGTTGGCTCCTCCTCCCAGCCCGCAGCAGGTCAGCAGGCATGCTGCACAACGACGACAAGCTGAAAGGCAGCCCAAGGCTTCCCCAACTCCTGCTGGGGGCCATCCTCCTTGGTTGCCCTAGCAACCAGAAAAGGAGCTTCCTGTAGCCGATGAAGGGAAAAACAGCCACCGAGGAGGGCATTGCAGATCAAAGTGTGTTGCTAGCATGACAGCCAGCAAGCCTGGAGAGCGACTACAACCCGCCAGCTGAGTGCCAAGGTGAGTGAAGGACAAAAGTTTTTCCACTCGTCTAAAAATAGCAATTAGATATGCTAGATATCATGAGAATGCGAATTCAACTAAGCAAAAAAAGAAAACGAAAAGATAAAGAGCAGGTGACAAAAAAAAGAATACAGAATGGTCAGAGTGGATAAGCAGAGATACCAGCTTAGTGTGTAAGCTGACTAACGAACTCTCAATCTTCTTTGCTGGAAAACTCTGAGGGGAGACAGAGACAGCCTAAACAGCACAGCACAGGGCTGCCTGACATGAAGTATTATAAATAGTGACAACCAATGCCCAGCTAGGGCCAGTAATGCAATATGTAACAAGTACGTGCACAGCTTTCTCTTCTGTGGTTCCTGTAGTTCAGGAGGATTAATTATTACTACACACTACTAGTACACTTTAAAGTGTAATAATCACACAAGCTTCCAAAACATCAGCAGAGCCTGAGCAAGTAAATCAAATAACAATGCAAGTTGTTTTTTTGTTCGATCTACTGACTCTTTTCCTTGACACTTCATGCTGTAGGCACACACATCACTAAACTATAAAATAAAACTTTTTTTTGAAAGTCCTCATGAATTGAAAGGGTTAGGTTCTTGTTCTTCACACTTGTACATACTGTATCGGACAGACAATACACAAATACAATTTTACTGCATATGATCATGTCAGCTCTAATTTTGCTTTTCTAGCAATAAGCCTGTCTTGACTGCCCAGGGCATGATTACAACCAAAATGACTCAGTAAAATAATTTCAGACTATGGAATACTGCATCACATCTACTATGATATGAAACCAGATGACACCAGCTTGAGAGCTACAAAAAAGAGTAAAGATCCCCATCTAGTGGTATAAATGTTTTATGCAGTTAGTAAAAAAAACATGTTTGTCCCTTCTTCTGAGTACATGGTTGCTGTTATAAAACCACAGTTTATAAAAACTTGCCAACAGACAGTGAACATTTTGATTATAGATGAACAAAATCACAGCATTAAGGGACCTCATCATAATTTGAATGTGCATGCTGTTCATTACATACATAAATTTCCTAAATCAATAGTTCCCTGTATACAACAGTATAGAGCACAGTTATTGGTGATAGCACTATTTATAAAGTCAGTTTTAAGTATACTGTAGCTACTGTTTATTAACTCTCTGACACTACTCAACCATTAAGTCATTCATTCATTTCCTCAACCATCCCCCTCTAATTACACTTAAACACTTCAGAGTACACCTGAAGTGATGTTGCAACTACAGGATTACACTCATTGTCTTCAAGTAAACTGGCCTCTGGCATTAATTCATAGACCGAATTTGATCAACTCTGAACAAAATTCTTAATTTTTCATTTAGAATAAATTAAACTAGAAGGGCACTTGGAGAGTGAAGACCTCCTTCAAAGCCAACAGTTCACTCTAATATGATACACAAATCTGCAAGCGAAAATACAACATTCAGTATAATTGCTTCTTCTTGTGAAGCAGAAAATTCAAACATTTTTCCTTAAGATCCCTGATGGAGTTTATTGAAGTCATTCCACATTTTGGATGTGAGAATGAGTATATAGTATTAGTCGCATGGTATGTGTATATTTACATTTCCATAGCCACATCTTAGTTTGAGAAAAAGGCATTTTTCAACTTTTAGCAATGTTATAATTATGCTGGGTCTCCCATGAAACCACTGTCCACGAGTGCTCCATAATGACTGCTTTCTGTATAAAGTCTGAGCAGCTGACATATGTGGCCTACCTGAGAATGTGGATTTTGATATGAAGTCATCATATTGCTTTAATTGGCTATATTTTATCACTATTGAACTTAATTACCATCTATTGGATTTCAAGATGTATGGCGTTTATTCCTTCAAGGCCAAATTCTCTATCTTGTAATGTAATCTGAGTATTCACCCGCATGATTCAGGTCTGCACAATAATTTAATGAGTTCTTCCTTGGCCCATGCTTCCACACACCCTTCCACCAGCCACCCATATATAGAGAGAAAATGGTGAAATGTGGATCAGATATTTAGTAATACAACTGTGTCTGAGACCAAACCCAAAAACACTGACCTCTGAAACGGAAACGCAAGTTATTTTTGTGAGACTCTGTGCAATTCAGCTAAAACAAATACTAATCAGCAGTCACTAACCTGTTCAAACTTTGCCCTGAAGATTTAAATCAGACCTGCACATACAGCAATCAAATAACTAAAATTCAACCCATCTGTTAAATGAGTCTAGCAACAGCATGTTTAAAAGATTAATTCTGGTGGGCGACTGACAAAAGTGGAAGACACTGAGATTTGTCTTTCACACGTTAAAATAAAAATCTTGTTTCAGGGTGTCTCCAGCCTTTACTGAAATTTGACCCAGTTTTTGAGAGAGCTGACGCTCACCATCTGGTGCAGCAGCAACAGCAGAGGGTAAAAAACAGGCCTACTTTTAACTGAAACAAAAATCTTAACAACAGCCATGAATACACGTTACTAAAACTACAAGACCTTACCTGGAAACAGGAGAAAAAGCCTGATAGCTCTTATTATTCCTTGTCTGGTTCTCTCTTTGCTCTCTGCTGCTTAGTCAAGCTTTCTGTCTGCTCACCCTTTTGCTAAAAATGAGACCACTGTGCATATCACTGGCTGCTGGGAGATTTTTTTTTTTTCACTCCTTCAGAGCAAAGCTCATGGAATTTAGCATTTTGTTTGCAGAGGGAATACACCAAAAAGAAAACAGTGTTCTCTCTTTCCATGTATAGCCTTTCATAGGTAATGTGAAATGTAAAATACCACCAAAGAGATTACGTATACCTTGCATTCAAAGGCTTATGTTTCTAAACCCAGGATTGTTTCAGACAGAGACATAGCATTTTCCTATTAACAGCACTGCTTAAATGTGCAAGAACTTCACTGACACTGATTGCGGTTTTTCATTTTCTGTTGTGTTTAAACCTCCCACCGCTAGTTAGCAGTGTTGTTACCTATCTTTACTGTTCTGATGGAATAAAAACGTAAACTTTTTTATATTATGCATATGGTGGTGTATTCTTTATACACAAGAGTTTACCTATGATTACATTTTTCAAAATATCAATATATCCTCTTACTTACAGTATCACAAACAATTGCAACATATTGAATTGTAACCCCTATATTATGATATGGATTGCATTGCCAGATTATTGCCAATACACAACCTGGTTATATTAACAGGATTTTGTCATGGGATACGTACAATTAGGTTGTTACCATGGCCATTTCATTGTGACTAGGGCTGAACGATATTTAAAAAAAATCATATTACAATTATTTTGACAGATATTGCAATTACAATATGAGGCATAATTTTGGTCAGACTGGTCATTTCTGCGTTTTACTTTCACTAAAGAAATATAAAAATGATGACAATGTGACTTTTGCTGGGGTCTACAGACTCTGTACCAAATAAGAATATTACATCTGGAGAATATGATTTGTTAGCCAGGGCATCTCTAGCACCACAATCCATCATTTACAATAGTGTGTTTTCCCCTAATAACGAACATGTGATTGTTACAGTCATATACGCCAAGAAATGAGTAGGTTTTCCTTACCCAAGCCAAGGGTCTATAAGGATAGAGGTACACTGTAAAGCCGCTGAAAATTTCACTCAAGTTTTTTGGCACTTCGCTCATCCCGAACTACTTATAAAGACTCCGTCAAGCTAGTGACAAACAAAGCCACAAAAGACAATAAATGGCCCATCTCTGACTGGGATGTATTCAATGAGTTTCAGCTGCTACAGGTAACATTAAACAATTAACTTTAAACCTTTTAGGCCAAACGCCCAATATTTAAAATTAACATTGCACCATTATGTAACCTTAACCATAAAAAGTACTTGTATTGGACGGTTCTTGACGGATGTTTGCACTGCTGGCTGACTTACCATCTGACATTGTTGTTGAGGGGCAGTTAGGAGCAGAAGTAACGTTAGACTGAAGCATAAGACAGGAAATGTCCTGCAGAAAACACACAGCAACATATAGTTACGTTAGCACGCTATGTGCATGTTAAACTGACAATAGATCGCTCACGGTCTGATTAGCTATAACTGAGACCTGGACAGATAGGTTATCTGTTATCGTTAGACATGATTAACGTTCCTGTAAGGTTTATTGAAACGAAAGGTTCACAAACCTAACGTTAAAATGTGCTATTCGCTACGTCACTGACTACTTCAAGGTTCACTACGAACTCCACTACGTTAGTTTAACGTCTAATACCTAACGTTAGCTATAATTTACCGTTAGCTGTCAGTTAACGTTTATGGAGTTAACGTTAACCGTTAACGTCACGTCATCTCCCGTCAGTGAATATCTGTTAACGTTGCACCCGAACCAACGAAATAACAACTAGTAAAGTATAGTTACCAGAGGTAATCTTCACGTTTGCTCGACAAGGTGTGTGTTTTGTCTTGACGTGAATGCAGTTCCCTCAAAAGAAGGACAAGTTTTAGTTTTAAAGGAGCCGCCCGCTTTAACTGTGTCGTGGTTCAAAGGTCGACATATTTAATATCCTTTAAGTTGCTTTCTTTTTCTTTTAAGTTGTTCGACCACAATGTTAAACAATCCATTTGTCTCAAGTTAAGTGGGTCTAAAGTAAACCAGTGGTGGAAAGTAGTACAAAAAGTAGTAAAATGAATTAAGAAATGAAAAATAAGAAATGTAGTAAAATCTGAAAGTGGAATAAAGTACAGTAGCACTGATTTGATCCCATTGTTAATACATAGTTTTAAAGAAGTAAATTGGCTGTTAACTTGCTTATATTACTATAGTTTGTGTATTCCACTGAGGTAACATCCAACAGTCATTTTGCAAAAGCAAACTGGAGGGCTGCCAGACACATTTAGCCCAGTAAAAATGGGAACACATGTACCAGGGCAGTGTTGGCTGACTCAGAGCTTTCAAGACTGAAGTCCAACATCTCTATTAACAATGTGTGTCACCATTCAATAAAAAAAAACAAAAAAAACAACAACTTTGTCCTTTATTATAATCAACATGTATGATTCATAACAGTAATTTAGTAGATCCTGCTACAATATGATCATATCTATTTTCTGGTACTTAAAAGTGGTTTTATGACATAATGTTGAAGTTTATTTATACTCAGTACAGGCTTAAAAAGAAGCAACAAAAAAACATTTATATGTTTTATGTAAGGAGCAGTACAATCGTTTAAATGCACTCAAGATCACATTATTAATATATCAGGAGCTACATATTCACATTTGTCTTAAAGTGTTATAATCATTTTGCCTATTTGTGTTTGTAATGTTCACTTTTATTCAATTTCTGTCCATGTGTCTGATGTTTTATTCCTCCATTTGTCAGATCTGATTTCCTCTTCTCCCCTCTCACTTCTTCTTTTGTCTTGTCCTCTTGCTGTCCCTCTTACAAACAGTATCTCTCTTTTGTGAAATGTGCCTGGAAAGTCGGCGGAGATTGTATTGTTGTTTTTCATGCTCTCTCTGTCTGTTTCTGCCACAGGATTCAGCTGTGACGCTCTTGTCCATCTGCTTTCTCTGCGTCTTGATCACCAGTGGCAGGAAACATGATGTAAAGTCCTGACCTCCATCTTAAGTCAACTAAGTTTTCAGGTTTGTTCAGTAACAATTAGAACTGAAATAAGATTTTGAGTGAACAGCTGGGCCCTCTGTCTTTACAGGGGCAGCAGAATACATTGTGAACTGTTGTTCAGAATCTCCCAAAAAAGTTCATTTGAAACCAAATCTTGCCTTAAACCTGATGTGTCTCAAATGGCTAACAGCATTACACAGTGTAGCCATATGTTCTCTTAATAGTGGCACAAAGCCTCATCCATAAATATATTAGTTTACAAACGGTGCATGATTATGTGCAACATGTCGCTCGTAGTGACAAACAAACAGAAAATTAACATCGGACGGCAGTTCTCCTCAGTCGTACGGAGAGTTTTAGCATCTTTCATGTCACTGTTTTGGTTTTACAGCCTTTAACTTTACTTCTTAGGCTCATCACTGTTGTTTCCAGATGCAGCAGCAGCCATTGTCAGTGAAAACCTCTGATAAAAGCCTTTTGGAGCCATGAATGAATTCAGAGAGGGATATATTTTGATTGTAATATTAAGGTGTGTGCTGGTTTATAGTTAATGTTTGTAATATTATCATTTATTATGTAATCTTGGTGATTATGCAAATAGTAGGCATGAGGATATGGGCGGGAACATTCTGTGATGACCGGAGCATCTGTTTACATGTGTGTTTTGGGGGAGAGAGGGCACCATATTTTTTGTTGGCCACTACTTTATGTTTGATGATTTTGATCATGATTTTGTGTACATCATAATAAGTTGATCCTTTTTAATTAATAAAAAACTTATTTAATGTATTTTGTGGATGTCAGTGAATCTTTTTGATAGCACATCAGACACAGCACAAACCAACCTCAGCCTCTCAGCAACTTTAGCTGTTGTTGTTTTGTTGCATCCTGACATTGCTACGAAACCATTTCATGTTACCTGCCCAGCACCAAACTCTAGACAGACAACTTTAGCAACCAGCTGGTGAACATAATGATGCACTGAGCAGCTAAAGAGCAGGAGAAATAAAGGAGACTGAAAAGGACCTTAACTGATCACATGGCTTTAAGAACTTAATAAAATGACCATATGCGAGTATTGTGTTTTCAGTTCCACTGCCCCCAAGGGGCAATAAATACTTACTGCATGTATAAAATACATTTAGCCATTTTTACTATTCCAAATCTTTGTTCCATAATAAACTGATGCACCATCTACACATGTATGTAGATGGTGCCCCTCCCTTCATATTCTCTTGGGGCTCTTGTTCATCCCCACACTTTACAGGCCTTGGTTCATCTTTTTGTTCTAATTTAATTCCCTTTGCCATCTTCCAGTCAGTATATACGGTCTAGTGCTTGACATTCCTTTCCTTAGGTGGTCTTCTGTAGCCACTGTGTCATACGGTCACCGTACTCTAACCTGAAAATCTTATATTTTGTTTACAATTGGTAGTGTTATTAAAGTTTTCTATTTGGAGTTAGCTGTTATCTCGACACATTTTAAGATAAGATTGATTTTGATGTAAAAAAAAAAAAAAAATTGGTGCCGGCTACAGAACTTAACCATAACGTTCTTTAAAAGCATTGGTATCAATTGCTGTTACTTTTTCTAAAAAAAAAATTGACTGTAATGTAAATACGGGGACAAAATCTTAATTATTTACACAAACAAAATATACACACACAAACATTTCTCATAATATAAAATGACTGATTTTTAACCAGATTATAATAAGACAATCTGTATCATAACACGTTTAACTTTGAATTTAAAAACTATAGAAAAGAAAAGCAATCCAGGATTACATTGAAATAATCAAAGTTTATTCTAATCATCAGATTAGGCGTTTGAGCTATTTCAGTTTACAGTCTGAGATACTCACACAAGCAATTCCAGGACTGTGAGAAAAAAAAAAATGTCATCTCTGGTTTAGTCTAGAGGATTTATTTTAAGATGTCACAGATAAGGGTGTCTTGTTGGATTCCCAATAGAGTAAGCTCCTCCCACCGCCCACTACACAGCACTGAGAAATGTCACTAGGTAATAATTGCCATGGGGATGGCAGAGCCTGGCAAAGCTGGGGGCGGCTTGACTGAGGTCCATCGTTGAGGTGTAAGGACGTCGCACACCAGCATCTTCCAACTGAAACACAGCATTAAACAGTGGCGGAAGGCAATTGTTTATATTGAGTGTCTTTGCATATCTATCTATCTATCTATCTATCTATCTATCTATCTATCTATCTATCTATCTATCTATCTATCTATCTTCTTTTTGATGAAGGCCAGGCCACTGGTTTTTGCCTTTGAAGTTGAAATGCTACCTTAAGGTCAAAGTGTTTGAACTTTATCCTCCCAATATCAAAGCAACACAGACAGATTAAGCCACACACACTGAATCAGTGAGTAAAATTTTACAGAATCAGAGTACTAAGATGTTAAGTAAAA
The DNA here is from genome assembly GCA_027495735.1 of Lutjanus campechanus. NCBI lineage: Eukaryota > Metazoa > Chordata > Actinopteri > Lutjaniformes > Lutjanidae > Lutjanus > Lutjanus campechanus. The sequence continues at coordinate 19,488 of JAJHUR010093617.1, read as the reverse complement.
GAAGCTATAAATGACATAAAAAGCATGTATTTGATTATCATGTAACTGTATGTGTGACAGCAGCCCAACACTCACCATAAATCTGAATAAGTTACCAGTACTCAAAAAACACTGAGACAATCTGTTACAGTTAAACTGAAATAATCAAATTAGGGGCATTCGTGTAGCTCATGTGGTAAAGGATGAACTGAGGCTATTAGTCCTCTGCCGCTGGTTTGACTCCCACCTGTGGCCCTTTGCTGCGTGTCATCCCCACTCTCTCTACCCCATTTCTGTCATATCAAGGCAAAAGAAAATAATCTTTTCTTAAAAAAAGACAAATTTAGCCAACTCTAATGTTTGCAACTCCAAATTTTCAATCAGTCCTCTCATTGCAATGGACTGAGAACTAAAAACTTTAAGCTTACAAACCCGTTATTTCATGTTCAGTAAAGAAATTATGAGTTTAATTTTAAAAAAGTAAATTCTACTGACACTTAACATTTTTGAGTTAATAGAACTCCTAGACAAAATTGTAAGTTTTCACTTCTTATTAAATTTAATTAATTTGAGTATTTGGTTTTACAGTGCTGTTAGTGAAAATATGAGAATGTATCCAGTGTGTTTTACAAACATAGAAATTCTTTATTACAACAGTGTCTCTCACTCAACCTTTAGCCATGTATTTTTCTAAACACATTCATGTCATTGCAGTACAGTGGAAGTCATCCTTTTATTTTAATCACAGCATAAAAAACAATCTCTGAACAAGAGAAAATCCTAACACAAACGTTCAACATCATTCACAGTTTGGGATATTTAGACGTGATGTAAAAGAAGCTCAACAAGCTTTTGATTTTGGATTGGCATTGTCACTCAAAAACAACCTTTGAAAAAAATATCTTAAAAACCCTGTATCCACGTTACATAAGAAAGAACCTGTTATTTCAATCAAACATTTCCACACACAATTTATCATACTTAACTACCCTAACAGTTTGCTATAAAATATTACTTCATCTCATCATCAAACTCAAGCTGAAAAACTTAGCAAAGTCTGCACCCTCATTTCTAATAAAAACCTCTTGGAGAAAATCACACCTGCTTTATCTCCTGACGACATTAGAACAGAGTGTGCAGGAGTCATACTTGACATGGAACAAGGCAGGATTATAAAATAATGTTTTCTTCCTGCATGTGAGGTAAAAACCCCTGATGAGCAGGGTAGTCAAAAAAAAAAATCTAAACGTATTCTCCTTCCAGGAAAGAAACTCCAACTGAAGAAGGCAGTTACTGCATACATGTCAATATACATCAACCTCCTTGTAATGAAATTTGTAACAAGTACTTAAACTCAAGAATAAAAAGAAAAGTGGGTGTGTTGAATAAAATACACAACCCGGAACTTATATAGTTTTACTTAAAATAATATTAAGTACATTTAGCAAATTTAAGAAATAGAATCATGAATGCAATGCAGTGCATTAAGAGAATACTGATTTTAAAGATCTAAATACACTCATAAATAAACATCACATGGCACAAAGCTTGGTAACCCTTAAAGGACCAGTGTGTAAGATTTAGTGGCATCTAGTGGTGAACTTGTAGATTGCAAACCTGAACTGGGATTGGGTGTCATTTGGGTATTTTCCGCCACAGGTGCCTAAACTGTGCCTTTAAGAAACAAAAAGCCGAAAATGACAGTTGACGACATTAAAGAACTTTTTTTTTTTTTTTTTTTTTTTGCATTGCTAATGCAAATTTGAACTTGAAACTGAACAATATATTAACTGTTAACAGTTTAAAGTATACTTAAATATATAAATATAAATATAAATACAAAACACTTAACAAAAATGCATGTAATAACTAAAACCTAACTGAACTACACTAATTTAACACTAAATGACTGTTACAGTATTAATAAGCAAAATTAATTTTGCGTTGGTATTGTTGGTATTCTACAAACTTCAGCTTCAAACTTCAGCAATTCTTTCATAGAAATATGGTCATATTTGCTAACCTGAGGAAAAAATGCTGTCATCATCATCAGTGCTGTCATCAGACACATAGTGCTTTTTATCTATGTGCCCCATCACCTGGGCAAAGGAGGCCCATGCTGCCGGCTGATGTACTCAACATGGGTATGCTTTCCCCCTTTACAATTGTTTCTAACATTTGTTGCATGTCCTGTCCAGTGTTGGAACCCTTTCAAGTGAAATACAGCCACACTTTTGACCATTTGGATTGACATTTTCACTGTGTTTGTGGTAGCTACGAGCGAACGAAATGCTACCTGATTAACAAGCAGTTTGGTGATGCGTCTGTAACATCTGCACCAGAGGGCACTGAAATGAGTCACTGTAATCCATGTTATGATTTGGTCCAGTAGGTACCCGTCATACAGGAACCATATGGTGGCATATTGGTGAGTGTTTCGGTACCCAACCCTAAACTGAGCCTCACCTCCCCTTCCAAGGTAGGAGAATTTACAGTGGCTGCAAAACCCGTGCAAGACGCAATAGGCCATACTAAAGCCAGTGTTTGATTTGTCTGTTCTGGGTTACTGTAGAAACATGGTGGTGCAACATGGCAGTGGCTGCTCACTAGGATGGGTTAAATGCAGAGAATGAATTTGACTGTATATTTGTACTCTATATGACACAATAATGTTGGCCTGTACCTTTAAATCTTACACACTGGACATTTAAGATGGGTTATAAAATCAACATAAATTGAGTCACAACATATCTGGCTTGTTTTTTAGGAAACAAAAAGGAGTTGTGTTTGGACAAGCACCAAAGAAAGGATAACTAAATAAATTCAGATGGTTATCTGTAAACAACGCATAACAATTCCAAAAGAGTTAGGCCACAACATGTACGCTTCCTCATTGATTATTATCAGATTGGCATCAGGGTTAAGAGTGGCATTATCAGTGACGAAAGCCCAACTACCAATCAAAAGTGACAGTAGTGCTTTTCCCTCAATGGATCCCCTAAATACTAATTTTGTGTTTTTTATTGCTGTCTTCTTTGACATGACGTTTCTTGCTGTGATTTACAAAACTCCTCAAAAAATAACCAGCTTACCAGAGTCTCAAAAATGATTGATTTGGCAGTTACAAATACAGTATCAGTTGGTGTGTGGAACCATTTAATCTTCATTTCTGAGTACCAAAGGCAGTTCATCTGAACAGCAGAGCTTTACTGCACAATAATAAAGTAATTAATCGAGAGGGAACCAGGGTGTTTCAGCAAGTGTTCCCTAATTTGAGATCAAAAGGGATATTCTGAAAACATTAAACTCTTTTCAGCTACCTTCATAGAATCAAACATATAATTAATGCTATTTTTTTTATCTTAAAAAAAGGCTTTAACAAGTTACATCAATATTAATTCACTGAGTTATTAACTGTACAGAGCTGAGCGGTTGTGTGGAATGTCTTAAAATCTAGCAGTAATTTCCCTGTTCACAAACAACAGTTTGAAATGCATCTCAAACAACTGCATGTAATCATCGTGACTGTTTGAGGATGAATCTGATGAGGCAAAGTGCAATGATTCAAAGATACAAGTCATTTAAATGAACTGTTGGAAAGCTGCAGTAGAAATAGAGAAACATTTTTTCACTGAAGTAACTCCTGAAACAGTTCATTTTCAGGAAAAATAAAGAAATAAACTTAATTGTCTGTGTATATATGGTTGTTTTTGGGCTGTTCGCTCTCAGTAAACTCTGAAGTCTCTTCTGCTATTTGTCCCGGGATCCGAAAATCAATGGGTATGGGCTGTGCTGGCTCCAGTGGTTGGGACTGAGCCACAGGGCAGCAGGCCTCCCCTTTAGGACTTGAAGTGCTGTGAGAGTTTTGAGGATCCAAGTTGCACCCAGTGCCCTGGAGAAACTGAAGGAAGTTTTCCTCTATGGATCCTTCACGGCTGGGCAGTCTGTCCTCCATCTCGTGCCCTGCTCGACGAAACAGACAAGGTAGATGCTTGCCCAGCTCCTCCCGGATCTGCCTGTTTAGACAGCCATAGAAGAAGGGATTGGAGGTGAAGCAGAAGTAGCCGATCCAGGTGACCACCTCCTCCAGAGAGGCTAGCGCAGCTGGAGGGCTGGCAGCCAACGCTGAGTAGAGGTGGAACGTGAAGTAGGGCAGCCAGCAACAGAGAAACTGGCCACCCACCGCTGCCAACACCGCCGCAGCTTTTCCTCCCCCAAAGGGCCGTTGCGGCGTCGCTCTACCTGTCCCAGTCCCCGTCCCAGAGCTGGTAACCATCGTGGAACGGCTGCTGAGTGATTCTGACCGCTGGCGGCGAGGTGTGTCCATCCAGGTGGGCAGAGGCCCGTGGTGCATCGCTGCTACACGAGCCACTTTGAACATATTGCAGTACACGACAAGAATGACCAGTAGGGGACATAGGAAATACACCAGAGTAAACAGGACCATGAAGGCCAAGCGGTTTGACCCCCCACCTGTCCAATGTAGTGAGCAGCGCCTGTGACCCTGAGCAGGCGGAGATGGGACAGCCCCATCTCCTCCTCCTCCGACCCCATCGCTCTCCAGTAAAGGAGTTCTTCCACCCTGCAGGAACCAGGCGAGCAGCGGTAAAGCAGACATGGCTAGAGCTTTGACCCATATCCCTACCAGCACTGAGGCCACCAGGCCCACAGTCATCTTTACTTCATAGCGCATTGGATGTATGATGTAGTAGTACCGCTCCACGTTGATGACAGAGATTGAGAGGATGGCTGCGCTAACCAGGCACACGCTGAGAAAGAGGTAGCTCCGGCACAGCGCCTCCCCGAAGAAGGCTCGGCTTGAGAGCATGCCAAGGGGCATCAGCACCAGGGCTGCCAGCAGGTCCACCATGCACAGGTGGAAGACGAAGGCAAACTTGTGGAGCTGTGGGGCCTTGGCAATGACCGCCATGACAGCCACGTTACCCACCACAGCCAGCAGATCCATGAGCAGCATGGCCAGCAGGGCTAGCGACTGGGACAGAGCCCAGCCCTCAGGCAGTGAGGAGGCAGACATGTTGGACATGAGCTGTGGAGGTGGGTGGGAGGAGTTCCACATCGGCTCCATTGAAAGGTGGGATGAGGCAGGCAGGCAGGAGCAGTCACAGGCCCATCACCCATCCTTCAAAACCAGGAAGTACGGCCAGAAAACAGCGACTTGAAAAGGAGGTCAAAAAGCTGCCTTGTGTTCAGAAGGATGATGCTGTGATCGTCAGGAGGTTCAGATTTTATCATTCCTGTCCATTTATATGGTTTTCATGTCAGCTGTCAGTCACAAGCCCCCCTGTAAACATGAGAGAAAGACAGATGAAAATATATTGTGATCATGTGTTCACCTGAGTTTGCATGTGACCCCTTATTTGCACTTCTAGATTATATACGGTGACCAGATAAGAATTAATGATAATCAGGACAGGGGAGTTGGAAGTGAGTGTGACATGTCAGAAGGATTAAAATAAAATAATTTCGAGGAACATAAGTTGTCATTAATATTATAAGGATCAGTTACAGATTCTGAGGATGATATGAAGCATAGCTGACCCAGCACAGGTGACAGTATATGTAAGTATGGTACAGTCATACATACAAGGTATGTTACAGTCATTTTAAGTCTTTTTAATCTTTTTAAGACTGACATAAAGCTGCAGGAGTTTGCAAACACATGTATTTAGATTTTTTTTATCATAAATTCCTCCTACAGTGGTGGCTGCACTCTGTCATCCGGTTTAAAACAGATCGAATTACATCAGCAATCTGTTATCTATGGTAGTCTAACCAGTGCAATAGACAAGAAAAAACACATTAAAATACTTTGGCGTATTTTACACTACTTTTTTTTTTGTTTTTTTTTTTTTACAACATTTTACACAACTAAAAGCTTACATAACTTATGTGATCAGAATATTTTCACAAATTAACATATCATTCATATTATCTGTACTATACTGCTAATTTTAGGGACAAAAAAGATAGGATTCAGGATTTGGGACACCAGATGCTGATTTGGAACTGTCCTGAATTTTTCAGGATATCTGGACACCCTAAGGTTCTATGAAGTAATCCTTCTAATAAGTTGCTTGTGCTTGTGAGTTTCACTTTTGCCCCAACTACCATTAAGATTAATTCATGACAAGTTAAATTTTAATTAAGTTGCCCAAAATCACAAATCACAGTTTACTTCAGGGGAGATCCCTCTCCCAGGATGGACAGACAGACATACAGTAGATATCACATGTACAGAACAGATCAACAAAGTTACATTAAATACAAATTTTGATGACAAAATTTCTTATAATTATGAAATATATGTTAAGAATATGGATGCAGGATGATGTTGAATTAAATTTTATAAAAATCCTCCTTCGCTTTAAAATCTCTGTTAAGGTCTTCTTACTGATAAGATAATCTAAAGCCAACCCTCAAACCAATTAACTCAATTAAGGATGCATTATTCAAGGCAGTGACATTTGACATCTTCTTAGCAACATGCTGAAAAAACCGAAGGAGTAAAATGATTTGAACAATCACAAATCATCATGCAAAAGAGTTGAGCCACTTGAACATTTATTCAATTATGATGCCCAAAGCATGTGTATGATCATACTGATCCTCTAGAACTTGTGTCAAACTCGAGGCCTGCAGGCCAAATTCAGCCACGCACCTTATTCGATGTGGCCTGCAAGAGCTTGAAAAGAATATAATTGGTGCAATATAATGCTGCGTCACAGAAGTATGGTGTCCATGAACCAACTGTCACTGAATGCCTCCTAATTTTGTTATCCACACACTGAAGCTGTCTAATGGCTCGATAGCATCACTGTATCATAGCTGTTTCTGGCAGTGGCACTCTAGCCAAGTGGTTGCAGCCATTGCCAGATGGATGACATGACAGCTCCCAAAACATCTTGACCATCCCCTGGTGGCTGGCTGCAGTATAGGTAATTAAACATGTTGCATGTGAAATAATTTTTTAAAACATGTTTCTGTTATTTTAGGTAGTTCTTATCCCACTGTTGCATGTTCAAGGGTTCATTTTTCTGATCTGATTAGTATGATTTTAATTAGTTATTTGATGCTTTAAAAAACAGACTTAATGTCATGATTGACAGCTGAGCCCTGTTTGTGATTGAGCTGACCGGGTGCATGGGTGGGAACTTTAGCTAGTAATCATAACAGCCTAGCCAAATCCTATCTTAAAGTTTTTAAGCAAATATGCATTCATTATTTGAAACCTTGCTTGCTGGCTATCCAAAATGAAACAGCCCTTATTGTTAATTTTACTTACTACTTATACTACTTTGTATATTTAATTTTCCAAATGTTCCTGGACTTCTGCTTTCAGAGCCAGTTATTCATTATTAAGTTATAACTAAAATCAATAATAATCAAATACAGAGACAATTATTTAATATGATGACAAGTAGTAAATGTATATACTCTTACATTTACAACTGGACCTTTGAAGGCAATCACCACGTTCTTTACACTTTTATTAATATTATGTTAATATTATGAATGTTATTTTAATGATAAAATGAGGTCAAAGATAAATCCAGCCAGCTCTTTTCTGCAGGTGATAAATACTTCAAGCACACATCCTGTCAATGCATGAGTGCATGCTAATTCTCCCAAACCAATCCAATCATTGAACAGATAATAGTCCTTTTCCATCAAATCTACACCTGCTGTGAGAGTGCATGTTGAATATGCATATGAAAGGTCTAAACTGAGAGTGTATGGCTACCTTTTCTATATTAAAAAAAGCCTTGCCAATGTGCACCTCAGCATGTAGGTCCAAGATTGAATGTGGTGTATGATTTTGCTTATGTACATATATTACACTAGCATGTGCGCCACTAAGGAAGCCCTGAACCCTTAGAATGAATGAGTTTAGTGTTTAAATTTGAAAAATTTGACTTTATTCATAGATTGCAGAGGCTGCTATCACACACAACAAACAGGCATGGGTGGCTGCTGCTGTATGTATGTATCAGATGAAGGAAATCCAGTTGCCCACTGCTATGAATACTCTCTGCCACTGATGTAACAAAAGCCTGAGATGTTCTGTCTCCTGTCTGCAGTGATAATAGGATGAACCAGGGTAAAAAATTTGCTCTAACCTCCCTCATCACCTATGAATGACTGCCCTCAGTGAGCAATGTCTCTAAATCACACATAGGGGTACTCCCAATTCAGTTTAACCCTCCTGCCTGCCTGGTTTAGTCATGTCTTACCGCCTACTCGTTTATATATTAATCATTAATGCATTACACCCACTGTATAGAGCAAGGCCCATGTTCTCTATATATCACATTACAACTGAATTAGATTTGTCGCTGCACTCAGCAGTACATAATCAGCAGATTAGAGGAAGAGGGTGAGAAGAAGCGAGAAAATGTGGTGAGAATCAGAGAGCGTGAGGGGAAGACACACACAGAGACACAGAGACACAGAACAGACCATTATGTACCTGAATCAGAGTTTTTCCTGATGCAGCTGTCTGCTGCTGTGGTCACTGAAGATGAAAACCTGGTGTAGCACCCACTGCTGGGGCACACAGTGGACATCAGTCACCATACCTTGTGGATGCTGTGGAGGTACTTCCCACTATACAAGCCTGTTTGTCTTCCCATGATCCCCTGGTCTGCCCTGTGCAGCATCCTCTTCCCTGGATGACTCCGGCTGTGGCAGGAGCAGAGATTTTTCTGAGACGGTGCTGATGTAAATGCTTGCAGAGACACTAGCTCACTCTCTGCTTTCCCCCTCCACTCACACACAGTGACTGCAGAGATGGAGCAGGAGGCAGAGAGAAACAGGACCAGAGCTGCTGCCTCCACATGGTCCTAGTGTCCACACTGTGTTGTCAGATTTTACCTTCAGAAATTAGGAACTGAATATGATGGCAGCAGGGAAATGTTATGGTGTTGGTGTTGCTGAGCATTGTAAACAGATTTTTGTAGTCATCCTATCAGGGTGGTACAAGGGATGACAATATCTTTGATAGTCCAACACTACTGTAATATGAACACCTGCAATGTGAGGGGGGATTCCATCCATCTTGTTAGAAAAATGACCAAAATGCATCCCGTTTGTTAACCTGCCACATCCCTTATCCATCCTGTAGTACCAAAGAGAATGCAGGGGCAGAGGGGTTGTTTAGTTGAATATGTGAAATGACTCATGGATCCTTTATCAAACCTCAGTCAGGGTTTGTACAAGTTAGAACCTATGGCCCTGACCATGGTTTGTGTCTTGATGGGAAACCCAAGATCCATGAAAGATCTTGCAAGAGTGATTATCTTTCCCAAACCAAACCAAGTATTTTTTTTTTTGTCCCTAAACCTAAACAGATCATAACCACAGTGTTGTCACATTATAAAACATAACTAGTTTCTAGAATATGCACAAGGAAGAAACAATGCATACAAATCTCATGAATTTCATAAACCTAGGGTTTTCTTCAAGGCAGTACCTTGACCATGACTCTGAAATATCAATAACTATGCCGTGTACTGATAATTCCATGCCACTGTCCATGGTGCTGAAGTAACAGGCTGATTTTGAGTCCCCTCTGTCAAAAAAATACAGAACCAAAACAGACATTCATGAGTCAGTTCCATAGACACGAGTGAATGAAACATGCCTAATCCATCCCCTCTCTTAAAAATGTACAAATCACCTCCTCAGTATAAATATATGTAGGCCTATACAATTCAACTTAACAATTGCCATGTTCCCTCTAATTTAGTCTTGAATGGCCAGACTTCTCTCCCCAGTGCTCAGTGCTGGAGAGAGGTCTAGCTCCACACATCCACATTCAGCTGTAAGTGAAAAACACCTTGTTTTGTTTGTATTTCTCTAAACCAATCACAGTTGTCTTGGGCAGCAATAAGTCCAGGATGCAGCAATGTTGCCCCTGAAAAATAGTGTCAGAGGTGAACTTGTTTTGGTGGAACATTTGAACAACTGGAGGTGAGCCCTGGCATTACAATGACTACATCACTGCAAAGGTAAAGGTAACAGCTGTTAGATCATTTTGTTCATACCGTTAGTGTCCCAGGCTCTAATTTGCTGTTTTCAGCATGTGGGTTGCTATCTCAGTCGCCCAGTGGCAGGCAGTCCATCTGGTAGGTCAGACCACCTCTAATTCCACCACCAGGTCAACATTTCTATTGCTCAACACTTCAGTTTCTGACAGAATACCTTTGAAAACAAAGACCAAATTGCTTCTAGCTTTAGCTGTAGGCTATATGCTACATCCATGGTCAGAATACTATATGCTAAGTGTCCACGTCACAAACTAAATCTTACTAATGTAACACATACAGTAAATACAGCTACATGTCTGGTCCATAGAGGGCTTGACCTTTTAGTTGACCAGATACTGCAGCTGCCTGTCAAATTCCCAGTCCACATGACTCTTGGCTCTTCAGGGTGGGCTTTAACCAAGCTTGGACATTACATTGGTGGCAGTGATGGGATCTCTCCAGGGCCATCTCTTTGGTTGCTGATATCCCCCCAGTTGAGCCTCGCTCTTGGTGCACATGGATACGCTTCTGGTAAGACGGGACTCTAACACATAAATACAGCTGCATGTCTGCTCGCTAGCGTGCCTCGCCCTTTAGCTGACAGGATATTGCAGCTGCCTGTGCTATGAGACGTCCCCTGTTCAATTCCCAGTCTAGATTACCCTTGCCTCTGGGGTGGGCTCTCTGACCAAGCTTAGACATTACACTAATATGTCAGCATCCAGTAATCCATTGTTCCACACATTGTTATATAGACATGCAAACCATATGCTAGTGCTAGCATGCTAATGAGACCCTAACAGGGCTGTAGACAGGCACTTAACATGTTAGCTTACTAATTTCACTCTTTTTTCTTTTTTTTTTTACTGGGGCAACAATATTTAGGCCAAATATGACATTTTTGCCTCCTAGTATAGAGGAACTAAGATAGCAGACTTTATTTTACTTTCTGGTGTGTATAATGAGCATTAGCCTGGTAGTGCCACTAGCATGGCTATGAACTTTTATTCCTATTTTACACATAGGCCTACTTGAGAGCAAATGCTTCAACACTTAACCTCCAACTGACCTCTGTGTGTTTATTCACACAATAGGAATGCACACAATGCATGATAGCTCTCCCACACATCTAATCCGTTATTTCTCGCTCCTCTCCCAGTTTATTTATTTTTGTCAGTCAGCAATAATTCGGGTAGTAATTTCATGGATTAAAGTGCCCTCCAGTACAAGATTTACTGCACAGTGAGCCATTGATTAGGCCAGGCCTCACCCTCCACCATCCCAGCTTCTCAAACTGGGGCTCCTGTTGCCACGGTGATCTTTTTCATATACAGTCCATCTCATTGCTTTGTCTGCAGAGGACAATGAAATCTGGGCCATTATGGATGAGGCTACTCTTCTGAAGGAGCAAGCATGGAGCTGCTTGGTCCTAGATGTTTCTCATTTGCATTTGCAAGGTTCCCCATGATAATACTCAGAGCATTTGCATTTCATGGAAATCACGTCTTGTGCCTCTTTCACCATTAAAAAGCATGTTTTAATTTGCAGCACCTCTCAGGAATTGATTGATTAATCTAGTCCACTAATAGCCTTATTATAATAATGCCACTGGTTAAGTCACGGTGAGAACTGAGGTCTTCTGGTTGAAATATTATTCAGTTTGTTGCTCTCAGCCCACATATCTGTGTACTTAATGCATCAGGACTGACAGATGCAGTTGTTGAACGACAGTGAAAGGCACTGGTTTCTCTCACTGGAAACTATTGGCAATTTTATAGCACACTTCATTACACATGAACTCGATGTACTTTACCCTGAGAGACAAAATATGAATTATAGGCATAAACATGAGAAAACAGGTAATACAAGAAACATAAATATAAGAATATAAGTAGCAGAAGCATTGACCCAGTGTACATCAAACATACCACCCAAATATATTAACACAATCAAAGAAAAACAAAAAAAACACTTCCTCCATACAAATACACCAAATATATATACATACACATACACACACACAGTGTTTAACCATAAATCCAGGATAATAGGAAAGTTTTAAGTTTATTTTTGAATGTGGACACAGGCATAATGAACAAAAGTGCTATTAGTTTTTTTTCATAGATTATAATTCAACTTTATGTATACCACTGCATATTAATGTGTGTGTGATAGGAAAGTGAATATCTTTGCATTTTGGACTGTTAGTCAGACAAAAAAAATTTTAACCTTCAGCCAGGGGAAATTTTTGACGGCATTTTTTCTATTAATGACAAAGGGATAGGTTGACTGAGCAAAAATGGAGGAGGAGGGAAGTGAGAGGGAGGACGGGCATCAGAGAGACAGAGGGGAACCAGAATATTTTCGCATGTAAATCAGTGTAATCCAGGCTTTACTTTCAACCAAACCAGAGCTGGTGATTGTTGAATAGTGGAAAGACGAACCAACTTTTTGATGAGTTTTGTTTTGTTTCTGTTGAGTTTGAAGTGTGTTTTACAAACAAGTGTGAGTTTCTATTTGAAAAACCTGCAAAATAACACAGATGTAATCGCCCTTTAAGCTAACATCAGCAGTTATTTTGTTTAAATTGAAGGCATGTTTTGTAATCAGATTTCTCTATTTTAAATTCAATGTAAGCCTATAGCAACCTATGATGTTTTAAACTTGCCTAAACCTGACTGATTACATGCTATCACCATGTGTCTGCTCCTGTCAATACATGGACAGCAGAATATGAGAAAACTCAAGACAGCTGGGTGAAGAGATTTAATGGACAGCGATTACTACTGTTGTCATGGTGAAGATGTATCAAGATGTCTGGTAACACAGCGGAGAGATGGGAAATATACACATGCTTGTGTAACACATAAAGCTTCAAATACAATACATACGACTGAAATAGCAATGCTACTTGTACTGCTGTGGTGTGGTGTGTGTGTGTTTTTTGCACATTGTGTGTGTATCTGTCTGTTTTCATCTGTATTCATGCATGTACACCTGAGTGTGTGTGTGTGTGTGTGTGAGTGTGTGTGTGTGTGTGTATCAGGTGTTGACTCATGACAAAAATAGCAGAGTCTTGCTTGGCCGGCAGCACCAATCGCTGCCACCACAAATACAATGGTTTCCATGGCAACCTTGAAAATAGACTCCACATTCGCACTCAGAAATAGCAAAGGACGCTGCACTAACCCCAGAGAGCCCCGACTGCCAATAATAACTACACATAGATATGGACGCACAAATATCAGCCGCACTCAAATAAAATCATGCCATTACATTTACCAAAACATAATTACTGCAACCTACACAAACAATCTACTCAAATTCAAACGCACATTAAGCATTTAGTGCACCGACCGAGGCATGGGAGAACATTAACCAGCTCTGTTGTTTAATAACATCAAAGCAGAGGCACAAAGAAACACAATATCTGACATGACTGAAGGAGAGATTCTTTACAAACATCTAACATACTAACAAACATGTGTCATGTCAGAATTGCTTTTCAGATATCTTGTGAATGTGTCGGAGTGATGTTGCTGGAGATAAAGGGTAAAGTGATGAATGTTGCCTTGGAGACACTTGGGGAGGAAGGTTTATATATCTCAGCAGACAGTCAAACAGAGGATGGAGGAACAACTAACACAAAGTGAGATTGTGTGTATCCAAGGAAAAACAATATCTTGTTGGGTTATTCTTGTTATGCTTCACCAGTCTGAAGATTTACCATTCCTGAGATTTGTGTTTTGTTTGCCATTGGGAATTATATGCAATGTTGGACGATATTATGGTGGATCATATCAGACATTATGAGTCATTCATAAGGGATGTTGTTGATTTTTCTGAATCACTGTGTCTCTGGAAACATCTATGAAAAAACTAAACAGCTGAAGTTTCCCCTGGAGTCAGTAAACACTGAATCATTTTCAAGCAGGTATGTGGCTGCTGTGATGCATCTGGTTCATCAATTACACTGACATTGATGATGTAACCACCAGATATCTCTATTCAGACAAACTCTTGGAGTTCAGAGAGTTCACCATCAAAGACTGCAGATGTGCAGTTGAGTCAACAAAGGACCAGTGTGTAGGATCTAGTGGCATCTAGTGGTGAGCTTGCAGCTAATAGTTGTCTTCTGCTCACTGTCTGATCCTGATATTTTCATTGCACATTAGAAAATGGTCAGAGAGCCACCTGGCACCCTATCAGGGGCCAGATTTGGCCCGCAGGCCTCAAGTTGAGTATCACTGTTCTAAGGGAACAAAAACAATTATTTTTATTTTCAGGTGATTATATACTATTGAAAACATAAGTCAGATGAATATTATATTCCATTTCTGCTGTTATGTGAAAATGTATCCTCATAAATCTTACACACTAGACCTACTGAGAAAGCACCAAAAAGTCCTGCACACTGTCGATTACTTGGATTGATAGTGTGCAGGATTTTGTGCAGGACAGATTTCAGTCCTCAGCTCATCATCAGGTTAATTTGTTTTTACTGAACTAAAGTGACTCCAAGAGATTGACAATATGCAAAATGTTTTGGTTCTTTCACAATTACAGTTTATGATCTGGTGCACTGTAAAGCCTTTTTTTAACAGTAGCTAAACTTCTGAAATAGAAGCAGATGTCATATCTCATGGTAGCAGTCTCTCTCTCTCTCTCTCTCTCTCTCTCTCTCTGTTTATTTGCTTCATAATATGTTCCAAAAAATGTATTAGTGCTCCTTGAAAGTCCCATCTTTAGCAGCAAACATGAGTGTAGGAAGACACCTAAATATAGCCATAACAAAAACAGCCGTTTTTTTAGACATTTTCCATCACTGGATTGCGGCCTCTCTCTGCTCAGTGAAACCCTGAACAAATTTTTACTGTAGTCCATGTTTAAGATTCAAAGGGGTTTCATAAAGCAAGGTCATCCACATAACTCAGCAAATCTGCTCTTGAACAGGCCCCTGAACAAGTGGACTATACCAGATGGTGGCAGTGTGTCCACTATATTGTGCATGTGGTACAGTAGCTGCCTGCTTCACACACTGTAACAGAGATTAAAAAAAAAATAGAGAGCAAAAATATATCTAAGAAGTGTTTTGGTATTGCATTTAAAAGCTTAAAGTGATATTCCACTTTGTGAGAATAAGCCATTCAGTCACCACTATGCCGATGTGATGGTGGGTGAAGGTCTTCAGTTCACAAAACAATCCTGGAGTTTTAGGAGAAACAGGGTAGCAGCCTCATCCAGTACAATGGCAGTGAATGGTGACCACGGATAAAACGTTAAAAATAGCACACAAAACAAACACAAAATGTCTCCATCCTGCTTGTGTGGTGTCCATTTTCTTGTTGATCCTGGTTACTCCACCTGACACCATCATGACAGTATACGAACTGACAACTAAGGAGGGAAAGACACAAGACTAAATACACAGGGAATCTAATTAGGAGCAGGTGAAAACAGTCTGTAATCAAAAAAGGAAAGAAAAAGACAGGAAGTAAAATAGCAGAGACAAGAGGACAAGAACTTCAAAATAAAACAGGAAACAAGTAAACCAAAACCAAAACCGTGATAAAGCTAAGGCCAGTAACATGCATGTTATAGTTTTAATATATTGCCTTTTTATTCTGTAGCTACTCAGAATCAGTCTGTGAGATTCATTAAAACAGAACACAACAAACAAAGCTTTTTTTTTAGAGACTTATTTATTAACAAATGAACACATTGCTTGCATGCAAGTTAATACTGACATCTAAATGAACCTGTTAGCCTAGCCTCATAATTACTGAAAAATAATTAATATTATATAAAAGTAATAATTATTTGGTATTACTTGATGTCACTGTATATCCACACAGTATATGATGTATGAAAGCATGACAGCACATCAGCTTATAGCTTGACAAAAATACATTATATCTAATCAATATGTGCATCATCATCAACAACATACAATCATGTTCAGTATTAGTTCTTATAAAACAATGAAATCCATCATGTTTTCAGCTGTGAGCAGTAAGCAGTTCTTCTTGAGAGAAAGAGTCTGATCTCATTTAGGTGATGGAGCACTGTACACTAACCTGCTGCCAATGGCCCAGAGCTGTGTCTCATTTATAATTCACCAGAGGACTGTAAATCTCCTGAGAGCGATACGCCCATCCATCAGACCGCTGCCTAAATCTCCCTGCTATCTGATACTTTCCAATCGAACACACATCAGGTTGAATCAGGCTGTTGTGACACTGAGAGGTGAGTTTACATGACTCGAGAATCACTTCTGCCAAGAAACCACAATGAAGATTATGCATATGGTAATACTACACCAGCAAATCCTTCAGTGAGAGTCTGTAACTATAGGATGAATCATTTGGCTTTTTGAAAAGCAAAGGCTGTCTTGTCCTTTGTGAAAACTGTCTTTATGAATCTGGAGAGGAGATTGATAGTAAAACTGTCATTGTTACTATTGTTCTGTGTTCTGACATTAAAATTGTAATGTTAAAGTTTTCACATGTGGTTTTGGGCCTATGTTCTTTCTTTACTAACTAGAAGAATGCAGTGAGTAGAGTGCAGATCACTGCCAGACAACAGATGGTGAAGCACCTACTGCAATGTTAACACAACTGCCTAATGCAACCAGCAGAGATCTGTAAAGTTCTGACAACATTAAAGTGATACTCCACCCAAAAAGGAAGATTCACTCAATATCTACTCACCCCTGTGCTGATGAGAGGATGGGTGAAGATCTCCAGTTCACAAAACACTCCCGGAGTCTCAGTGGAAAACAGTGTTGCAGCTAAATCCACTACAATTAGAGTGAATTGTGACCAAGTTTAAAACATAAAAAAAAGAACACAAAACAAACACAAAATGTCTCCATCCTGCTCGTGTGGTGTAATCCAAGTGTCCGTGAGCCACAGTATTAAAATTTAACCGCAAAAGACGCCATTTACACCATATTTTTAGCCTAAATGTCAACTGTAGCCTCTCAGACTTGAGCCGGGTGCACAAGAGATCTTGCAATATTTTCACACATGCATCCATTGAGAGATATACGAAGTCTCGTGATACATCGATGCCATGTTTACATGCTACCTGGGAGGCTACAGTTGACAGCTCAATGATACGTTTCTAGTAGTTTTTGGACAACAATGGAGCTCTATGGCACAGAGAATAAGATATATAAGGCTTTGACTACACAGGCATTGTTTGTGTGACCAATTAACTTTTGATTTTGATCTTTTTTATGGACTATTTGTTGGGATTTTAGCCTGGATATAGCATATATATGAATTTTAACCAAAGAAAAGAGTCACCAAGTCACATTCCTTGCATCACAGTACCAATGCTGTTCATTTATACAGCAGAAGAAGTAGCATAACGTGCTTGTTTTCATGCGCCTGTGGGTTTCCTGCATGCGTATCTATCTAAAAACACACTGGTAATGATGGGTAATTACTGCTACTCCATGTCACATTATCCATGTCACATTATTATACAGTGGAGGTTGCAGATGTATCGCGCCTGCACAGCTCAGTCTCAGCAACACAGCTGCAATTCTCACTGAAACACAATTAATCATGATGTGTATTGTCATCATCTAGTGAAAAACATGTATTTCAATATTAGGTGATTTTTAAGTTTAAATAAATTATCTCTTTCGGGTTCTGAAAAAAATTCTGTGCTGTAGACTAAAAAACATCTGTAATGTATTAAACTATATAAAGTATCACAGATTTGCACAAGATTTCGTGGAAAAAATTAGTCCCAGTACAGCTGATTGACTGATCATGACCGCTGGCAAAAAGGGGTGTGGCCTATAACACAAAATAACTTCTAAATGGATTCATATAACATGACCAGTCTTGGTAGAAAGGTACACACAGACTGCTGATGATCCTACACATCTTGTACACACACGCCATTTCATCCCCTTTCACAATTCATGAACCAGTTATACAATCTTGTGGGAGGCATCACTGAGCAGAGTTCCTTTTTCACAGGTGACGGTTTGTGAGGTTGTGTGTGTGTGTGAATACATGAACGAGTGGATGTATGCACATACATGGTTGCAGCTTTTGCAAATTCATGCATGTGTCATGAAAAATTTACATTTTGGAGCCATAGTTTTTTGTGCAAAGTGGTGCCATGTGGTTCTGTAGAGTGGACTGAGAGCTTGAGATTTCACCTTTCAAGAGCCAATTCTTAATTAATCATATTTTTTCTTTTCAATTTAAAATACAATTTACTCTGCTTCACACTTTCTTACAATGCTCAGCAGCTCTAGTATAAGAACAGTTGGATTCTGACTCTAAAAACAAGGCAGTGGATACGATAAGACATGGATTAAATAAACGGAAACACATATCTTAGCAGTGTTTAGGATACAGGTATCAAGAAAAGCTCGAAATAAATAGGTGTCCTCTCCATCTCTTATAACTCCACAATGCAATTCAAATCAATTTGGGAGAGGATGTAAGCATGGATCCCTACAGACTTCTGACAAAAAGATTAATGATGATAATATCACATAATACTCAAGTTACAGCCCTTTAGATGAGCTGATCCATATACAGCATTGTCCACTGGGACATTAGAGGAGGTTTTAGTCCATTTCTAATTCATAAGTGTTTATTTGAGCCAGTATTGAATTGAGCTTCCATCATCATCCACATTTTGACACATTCATCATCCCTGAAAGCAATAATCATTTTCCATTGTGGAATAAAAATAATGTGTAGAAGGAGGACAGAAGACAGGCTGTATTCACTTTGTTAGCATTTACCAGTGTTGGAAAGTAGTTACAACTTTTCAAATCAAGATTTTATAATAATGATAATCAGTTTGTTTTATCAACATTTAAATTAGCTCCACTTTGACCAAATACAACATTAAAGTTCATATTATACATCAATAATAGTGATCTAATTATACTGTACAATAGTACAACACTGACAGGAGTCATTCTGCATATTGAGTCTTTTTGACACTGAGAGTATAAGTTGTTACTAATACTTCTCTACTTTTACTTAGGTGAAATTTTAAATGCATAATTTACTTTATGTGTTGTTGTTTTTTATTGTTGTCATTCATTAAATACATGATAGGAGCTCATTATTTTAATAATTAGTATGATTCAGCACTCAGTGGTACTTTGCAGTCTGTAAGGATTCCACATATACCGTCCTTGCTTGTTATATTTGACATTTTCATCTTCAGTCAGAATAAAGATCCTAAATGGATTTTTTATATCAAGTTCTCTCTAATTTACATAAACTTTATTCTTTATTTCAGACCCAGGGGGATCCATATCACACATTTGTCTGTAGGACTGACACTGTTGCCAGAAAGATTTATTTAATGCTCAGAAGATATGGTAATCTCGTTTATTTAACAGGAAACAGTACTGTATATTACAGTTACGATAAATGTTCAAAAAGCAACAATAATATTTTAAGAGTACCAATAA